>ML256379.1:0-57027 GCA_005239495.1 Nicotiana undulata | reverse complement strand
TCGAGAAGCTACTGGCCAAGTATGATGTGCGCCACAAGGTGGAAACCCCTTATCACCCTCAAAAAAGTGGGCAGGTTGAGGTCTCAAACCGTGAAATAAAGAGTGTTCTGACAAAAACTGTAAACGCCACAAGAACTGATTGTGCAAAAAAGCTTGATGACGTACTTTGGGCCTATAGGACTGCATTTAAAACACCAATTGGTATGTCTCCATACAAGTTGGTATTTGGTAAGGCCTGTCACCTGCCTGTTGAGCTAGAACATCGATCTTGGTGGGCATTAAAGCAGTTGAACATGGATCTTGATGCTGCGGGAGAAAATCGAGTAACAGAGCTGCATGAGTTGGAGGAGTTCCGATATCAAGAATTTGAAAGCACAAGGCTATATAAGGATAGAATGAATAGGTTGCACGACAAAAATATCGTGGACCAAAATTTCAAACCCGGCGACAAAGTGTTGCTCTATAATTCTTGATTGAGATTGTTTCCGGGTAAGCTTAAGTATCTATGGTCTGGACCATTCAAAGTGGTCGAAGTGTTTCCTTATGGTGTTGTGGAGATTGCAACTGAAGATGGGTCCAACGCCTTCAAGGTTAATGGACAAAGATTAAAACTGTATGTGGGGATGAATGAGACCAAGGAGTTGTCTGTGGTACATATTTTTGAACCACAGAGGTTGAGCGAGCCTTAAATGCGCTCATTCTGTGTCGTGCCGCGATGTTAAATCAAGCGCTTCATGGGAGGCAACCCATTGATTGTTGTACTCGTCGTGCCGTGACGTTAAATCAAGCGCTGCGTGGGAGGCAACTCATGATTGTAGAGTTTTCTATTTTGATTATGTTGTAATTGATGTACATACGTTTAACAAGTTTTTGAGTGTGCATGACAAGCTTGGAGGTGTGTTGAGCAAAAGACGGGGTCATAAAACAACTCCGGTAAGGTAAATATATGTGGAAAACACACTAACAAGCGAGCATAGGCCACCGCGACCGCGGCGGACCGCGACGCGACCGCGGTGACAACTGGAACTTCAGTGATTTTTCTCGTACGCCCGTCACCACGATCGTGGAAAAACCGCGGACAAAATCGACCTCTCTGAACCTCGCGCGACCGCGGCAATTTCTCACTTCTCTGAATCTCCCGCGACCGCGGCAAAATCACAACTCTCTGAATCCACCCGGTCGCGGTCGACCGCGGCGAGCCAAACTGTCGCCCAGGTAAGTCTGTTTGTAATTATTTTTGTCCTTTTCTTTTATTTTCTTTTTAATTTCCCCCTTTATCTTAATCCCCTTACCCCACATTCCCCCATTTTCCCCATTATTTAAACCTTACCCTTACTTCCCCCCTTCTCTCCCAAATCCCCTCTTCTTCTAACCCAACCACACCCACGCCTCCCCCCACAGAAAAATCTTTCCCCCTCTTCCCCCAAGCCCCCACGCCACTCTCTCTCTCCTCCCTACCTCCATTGTTGCCCCCACATCTTCACTCAAGTAAGTTTTTTTTTTCTCTCTTCTTCTTTGTATTTTTGCTTTTAGTTTTCTATGTTGTAGTAGTTCTTTGTTGTATTGTTGTGTAATGGTGGATCTTCACCACCTCTTGCTCATTTGTGGTGGGTCTTTGTCTCTTTAGACTTGTTGTTGGTTGGTTGGTGTATGTTTGACAATGGTGGGTGAATTTTGAGTTGTTGGGGTGAGATTGGTACTTGTTTGTGTTTAAAATTTTGTNATCGATCTTGGTGGGCATTAAAGCAGTTGAACATGGATCTTGATGCTGCGGGAGAAAATCGAGTAACAGAGCTGCATGAGTTGGAGGAGTTCCGATATCAAGAATTTGAAAGCACAAGGCTATATAAGGATAGAATGAATAGGTTGCACGACAAAAATATCGTGGACCAAAATTTCAAACCCGGCGACAAAGTGTTGCTCTATAATTCTTGATTGAGATTGTTTCCGGGTAAGCTTAAGTATCTATGGTCTGGACCATTCAAAGTGGTCGAAGTGTTTCCTTATGGTGTTGTGGAGATTGCAACTGAAGATGGGTCCAACGCCTTCAAGGTTAATGGACAAAGATTAAAACTGTATGTGGGGATGAATGAGACCAAGGAGTTGTCTGTGGTACATATTTTTGAACCACAGAGGTTGAGCGAGCCTTAAATGCGCTCATTCTGTGTCGTGCCGCGATGTTAAATCAAGCGCTTCATGGGAGGCAACCCATTGATTGTTGTACTCGTCGTGCCGTGACGTTAAATCAAGCGCTGCGTGGGAGGCAACTCATGATTGTAGAGTTTTCTATTTTGATTATGTTGTAATTGATGTACATACGTTTAACAAGTGTTTGAGTGTGCAGGACAAGCTTGGAGGTGTGTTGAGCAAAAGACGGGGTCATAAAACAACTCTGGTAAGGTAAATATATGTGGAAAACACACTTACAAGCAAGCAAAGGCCACCGCGACCGCGGTGACAACTGGAACTCCAGCGATTTTTCTAGTACGCCCGTCGCCGCGACAGTGGCGAACCGCGGAATGACCGCGGTAGTTTCTCACTTCTCTGAACCTCACGCGACCGCGACAGACCGCGGCGCGACCGTGGTGAATAAATAGCTCCCTGAACCTCGTGCGATCGCGGTAGTTTCTCACTTCTCTGAACCTCGCGCGACCGCGGTAATTTCTCACTTCTCTGAATCGCCCGCGACCGCGGCGGACTGCAGAAAAATCACAAGTATCTGAATCCACAGCGGTCGCGGTCGACCGCGGTGGGCCAAACTTCCGCCAGGTAAGTCTGTTTGTAATTATTTTTTGTCCTTTTCTTTTATTTTATTTTTAATTTCCCCCCATTTTCTTAATCTACTTACCCTACCCTTACCCCACATTCCCTCACTTTCCCCGTTATTCTAAACCCTACCCCCTATTTCCCCCCATTCTCTCCCAAATTCCCTCTTCTTCTCTCCCAACAACCCCCACGCCCCCCCCCCCTAACAGAAAAATCTTCCCCCCCTTCCCCCAAGCCCCCACGCCACTCTCTCTCTCTCTCTCTCCTCCCTACCTTCATTGTTGCCCCCCCACATCTTCACTCAAGTAAGTTTTTTTTTTCTCTCTTCTTCTTTGTATTTTTGCTTTTAGTTTTCTATGTTGTAGTAGTTCTTTGTTGTATTGTTGTGTAATGGTGGATCTTCACCACCTCTTGCTCATTTGTGGTGGGTCTTTGTCTCTTTAGACTTGTTGTTGGTTGGTTGGTGTATGTTTGACAATGGTGGGTGAATTTTGAGTTGTTGGGGTGAGATTGGTACTTGTTTGTGTTTAAAATTTTGTAGGAGTTAGTCCATATGGGGCCAATGTATGCTTGTTACAAATTATGCCCACATAGTGTTTGTAAAGTGGCCCCATTGAGCAAATGTTTGGGCATTGTGACCTTCGTGGTGGTGAAGTCTGAGTAATCACCCGATAGGCAAACATCTTGGGCACTCTGTGACTATTGTCCTTCTTATCACAGGTACCATGGCTCACTCACGAAAAAGACGAAACACAGAGAGCACTAGTCGGTTTGACTCATCCCGATTTTTGTCAAAGGCTGCTGAGGATAGGTATGCTACTAAGTCCGCCAGGAAGATGGTCCAGGAGGTGCCAATTGACAGGGCTGCCTTACAGCATGAGAGCCCAGAAATGTTCGCCGAAATGCGGAGGCGCCAGTTGGAGATATTCTTCGAAGAACCTGAGGAGGCCAATATTATAATGGTCCGGGAATTCTATGCAAACTGCCCGGAGCATGTGAACCGGGTAGTCACTGTACGGAGAACAAGGGTGAATGCCTCACTGGAGGTCATCCGGCGGGTTTACAGGCTTCCGACCTTCTCTGGGGATGTTGATCATTACCAGTTCTTGCAGACACCACCGGTCAACTGGCCCATGCTCGTGCAGTCAATTTGTGTGGGAGGGGAGCCCAAATGGGTCAAAGAGGGCATCACGCTGAACTCTAGTTCCTTCACCTGGGAGGCCAAGAGTTGGTTCACAGTTATCTGTAGTCGCCTGCTACCCACCACCAATACCACCGATGTCAACCCCCCTCGGGTGGTGATGGTTTGGTGCTTTGTCAACGGATTGGACTTTGATATCGCCCAGGTGCTCCATGATGAGATGTTCATCCGATCGCCTGAGGTACTGAAAGAGTTCTACTTCCCCTCCCTAGTTACCAAGCTGTGCAGGATAGCCAACGTCCTTGAGAATCATCCCATTGACGGAAAATTGGCAAATAAGGCCTCGTTCAGAGTAGGCAAAATTAATGTGGGCAAAGAGCACCCGGTGCCTCTAGTTGTTGACGACGAGGATGAGGTTATTCCTGATAATGCACCACCTCAGAGGTCTCATGATGGGGCGGGTCCCTCTCGACCTCGGTAGGGTCCAGGCTATCGACCTTAGAGGAGGATGTGGCCGGCTTGCACACCTTGGTGGATGACCTCAACGTTAGGATGGATGCAATGTCCACCCACCATGCTAAATCTGAGAAGAAGTTCCTGGCGTGGTTTCGTGCGCTAGGGAGGGCCTGTAATGTTGACCCCGCCACCGTTTTTGACGGTTAGTGATCACAGGGAAGTCTCCTAACCCCTATATGCTTTTATTGTTAATTGACATGGGGACATGCCAACTTTTCATGTGTGGGGTGGGGGACAATTTTGTTGTTTTATATGTGGATAATCTTTCTCTTGCTTTGATTGTATATAGTTGAATTGGTTGTTTTCAATTTGTTTGGCTTGGCTCGAAGACAGACACCTTCCGACGGGTCTCTTGAGGGCATTAAGTCGAAGTAAAAAAAAAAAAAAAAACAGAAAATCTAGTGGACTCTTCCTGATGACGGACTACTTAGGCAAGTTTTGTTTAGGGAAGTTAGTCCAAAGAAAACACCAAAAAGATTTTTTTATTTTCTTTTTAGGTAGTGTAGTAACTCCCCCTTGGTTTTTCTTTTGACCTCGGTTCTTTTTCAAGGGTTTAGTTTGAACCGGGTATATTTAGATTTTCTTTTTTTTAGTTGTTAGGATTCTCTTGGGCAAGGAACTGAATGGAAAGAATGCAACCCTTAGTGTGTTACACCTGAAAACCAAAGACCCTAGGGTGTGAGGCTTAGGCTCATTTGTGGACTCTTATAGAATGCCTTAATTTTGCATATTCTAACTGACTTGAATACGCATTTGAGTGTTTTGATGAACCAATTTGGAATGGATTATGTGCCATGTGCGTGTGAGGTATTTGTGTATCGTATTCTATGTCTTCATTTGATGCCTAGAACTTGCCCTGTGTGTGTACAAAACAAAATAGAAGTTTGTTCTGTCTTAGAAAGGATATAGGCATTTATTTGTGAAGCCAGACATAAATGTATATCCACCTGAAAGCAATTGACCATAGTTAACCCCTTTGAGCTTATAAGCATGTTCTTTGATAACCACATAACGAACCATACCCAATTGTTTTAGTGGCCTGTCTGTTTGAACCCTATACCCCCCATAAGCACTGGAATTGTTAGTAAATGTGTAAAAGTCAAAGTGTGGGGTGGTGGTTTGGTTTGTAAAGAAAAATAGAAGGAATAGGATAAAAGGTGCAAAGTTGTGAAAAGAAAGATTTTTTTTTGAAGGCCACTTAAAAACAAATAAGAGAAAGAAAGAGGAAAATAAATAAATGCAGTCCTTGATGATTAGTGGCGTGGAAAAGAAAGTTGCACCTAAAAGTAGTGGGGTAATTTATGAAGCAAAGTGTGGTAAAAGTTATGGCCAAGCAGGAAAATGGGCTGAATGTTAATGTAATTGTATTAAAAGTGCTTAGGGAAGTGAGTCACTATAACCAAATGTATCCTACCCGTACCTTAGCCTACATTACAACCAAATAAAGACCTATTGATCTTAGACTAAATAGACTCAATTAGTAGAGTATTACACTATGGGCAAGCCTATGGCGTATCAATGAAGCATATGAATGTTCTTTTTTAGAGTGAGTGATTTCTTTCGATTTAAAGTTCCTGTTATTCTTAATATTATCTTTGCTGGAACAACTCGCAATTGTGTGATGTGAGGGCATGTGATTCATGAAGAAAAGGTAAGTCTTGACCTCTATCTAGAGTACTTTGAGGAAGTAAGAATGTGGCATGGCATATAGAGTCTCCACTTAAGGCATAGATGTTACACAGCTAGGTACAATACTTTTAAAATGTCATGGTGTGACACCGAAGGGTGATGCTTGAAGAGATTAGGCCTATAGAGTGTGGTGTTTCTGCTCGAGGATGAGCAAAGGTTTAAGTGTGGGGTGTTGATAATAGGTGAATTAGACTATATTTTCACCCCTAATGAACCACACTTTATTATGTTTTTAATGTGAATGTTGATAACAAAATCCTCTGATTAGTGTTTGTTGTGTTGTGCAGGATATATTCCATGAGAGGAGATACTTTGGAGCAATTTGGAATCAATTAAGGGAGTTTGAGGTCAATCGAGTGGAACCCGTGAGGAAAGCACAAGAGAAAGGGCTAAAATTGCTAGGACATGGTCCACCGCAATCGTGGTCGACCGCGGCTAGATCGCGGTGGAGAGATAACTGAAGCAGAAAAATGCGTGGTCCACCGCGGTCACGCCACGACCGCGGGCGACAGCTGACAGACCTGGAAAATTGAAGGACTTAAGTGAAAAACACGGGATTAATTTTCCAAACCCTATTTAAACATTGTAAATCCGCCCAAGAGGAGGATATTCTTATTTTTAGGCTCAAGTAGGAGGCAAGACTCACTGTGAGAAGACAAGAAACCATTAGAGTTTTATGTCTTCCTTTCATCTTTATTTTAAGCATTATGAATTCTTTTGGGTTTTTATTGTTCTTGAGCATGAGTAGCTAAATTCTCTAATCTAAGGTTGTTGGTGGAACCCGTTGGGGATGAACTTGTTGAGATATTAATATAGTTTTGTTTGGTTGTTAATCTCTATTTGTTCAACTACGTTCTTGTTGTAGTTGATTGAAGGGCCCTCAATTAACTGTTCCTATTTATTATGTATCTACTTGAGAGAGATTTGTGATAACTAGAGTGTTCATGATTGATAAGGACAACTAAATCAAAACTATAGGAAATATACAAGAAGGAATTTCACCAACGGGGGAAACCATAACCTTAGACCTTTATTATAATTGTTTACACCCCATTGTTAGTTAATCTTTCATTTTTATATTTTCATTCAGTTGTAGTAGTATAAAAACAACACCAAGTGATATTCACAAAGTTTGACAAAGTTGACTATTGAGAATTTGGTAATCTAAAAACAACAGTTGATACGTTGATTCCCTGTGGGATTCGACTCTGGGCATAATACCCCGGATTATATTTGCAACGCCCGCTTAGTCTTTTAGTAGACATAGTTGAGCGTGATCAACCTGCGGTCCCCAATCTGCAGGTGCAGAAATGGCAGGAACAACAAGACTCAGCAGCACAATAAATTTCCAAACTCCCGTCGACCACTCAAAACAATCTCGAGGCCCTTGGGGCCCCAACCAAACATACCAACAAGTCATAACTGATCCCCCAGACTTAGTCGAACCCTCGAAACACCCAAAATTACATCAAAACATCAAATCAACCCATGATTTAAGCCTAAGGATCTTTAAACTTTAGAAAATCACCAACGATGCCGAAACTAACAAAACCTCGTCCGAATGACTTGAAAAGTTGCACACACATCAAACATGACACTACGAACATGTTCCAACTTCTGGAATTCCATTCCGACCTCGATATCTAATTTTCTACTGCCGACCGAAAATTGTCAAAAACTCAATTTCGCCAATTCAAGCCTAACTCTACTCCGGACCTCAAAACTACATTCTGAACTAAATCCTAAGTCCCAAATCACCTAGCGAATCTATCCGAGCCCTAAAATCCATATTACGGGGTGTTTACCTATAAGTCAACTTCTGGTTGACCTTTCCAACTATTAAACCAACGTAAGAGACTAAGTGTCGTATTTTTCTCCACAATCACTCCGAACCCGAACCAACCATCCCAAAACAACATAAAAGAGCTGAACAACACATAATAAAGCAGAAATAGGGGAAACAATGCTAAACTCTCGAAACGACCGACCGGGTCGTTACACAATGTTGATCGCAGCTAGTGATGCATCATCATCTTCCCAGCAGACTTGGTGAGCCCCATTTCTTCCTATGGCCATGTACTACATCTTTTGTTTATATGTTTGCCACATTTTTAGGTATAGTTGGGGCCTTGTTGCCAGCGTTGTTATGACTCTCTTTTGTATCTTTAGAGGCTCCGTAGACACTATGTGAGTTGTATATGGGTATTGGAAGGGTCAGTGCATTATGTTGTGTTTTGGACCCTTGTTCCTTCAAATTGGAAAGTGTATGTAATTTTGAAAAACTTACCAATGAGGTGACAATTGAATGGATTTGGAAATGTTTACACAATCTTCCTGTTGTATAATGAATAATAACATGTTTTCTTTATCATAATGAGTTGGGTAGAAAATGTCTAATAGGCTTGCTCAGTAGGGTTCACTCGGTTGAGCACCGGTCTTGCCTCCCGAGGTTGGGGCGTGACACTGAGGCACCCAGATGGTGCATTCTAGAATAGTACAACTAGATATGAATACTACGGTGTTCAAAAAAAAATTATTTACAAAGACATGTATTGGAATCCTGGAAGGGATAACTATTACCTTAGTATGGCTCTTGTCCCTAGTAAAGAGAGAATGTTAGGCAAACCGAAGAGACAGTGGATGGAGCAAGGGGAGCTAGAAGCAGAATAATGTCTTGTTTGAGTTTTCAGAATAAAGTGATAGACATAGATGTTAGCGGGAAGTAAGAAGAGAGTTAATGAAGCATTATGAGTAAGATGTGATACGGGGATGATAACAACAGATAAAAAAGATGGCAGTATTAAAGAGACAATAGGAAAGTGAAGGAAAAGCTGAGAGGTGACGACCTTGAGGCAATAAAAGAGTATAGGTCATAAAATCACATCCTCATTTTGAGAAATAAGTGTGTGACTCTATCGTGATTACAAGAAGAAAAAGTTAGACCCCAGAGTTAATAGAAATCAGTATGGATTGGTGAACAAGATAAACTAAACATGAATTAGGGACTGAGTGGTTTGATAATTGTCGACATCATGAGAATTTCATATTGCGGTCGGGCGGTAATAGAATGGACACAGAAGAAGATTCACGAGAAACTCAGAGAATGGTTATTCAGAAAAACGCTTCCCGAAAGCAATAAATGTGAGCAAAGTTAATCTTAAGGGACTGTATGTGTCAGTTATACTAGGTTTCTCCCTCGTGAGTAAGGAAGTTTGTTATTCTTGGTAGAGAAGGATTATCGCAAGGCGAGTAAGGGTCATCGATGATGTGAAAAGACGCCAAAGATGAAAAAGTAAAACATCTATAGGTATATCCTCACGGCTCCAACTCTTAGTACTCCCCTAAAGAGGGAATACCAAGTGATGTGGAATTAAGTCAGAATTAAGTGGTTATAGTAATCGTGGAATGGTAAAGGAAGAATGCGGTAAAAACGAAATTATGTTCAGCACCTCAAAATCTGCTTGCTGCCACCAACACAGTTCATACCACTCCTCGTGATGGAATTACCTTCACCATTAACCAAAACCAGCACATATCGTTGCATATGAGCGATATGTTCCTCCCATATATTCCATTTCAGAACCCACTTTCATAGCACCCGCCACAATAAGGCTGCCTTATAAAGTTGATCAATATGATGAAATGGAAAGAGAAGCCAAGTATGAGGAAGAAGAATCGGTATCCGAACAATTACGAGCATTGAGAAAATAAAGTAAGAACCTTCAAGTCGCTCAAGGGAGTTAAATTTTTTATTATGAGGATCCGTGTATACACCCTAATGTGGACATGCGAATAGTGTACAAGCCTCCGAAGTTTTATATTTTTTATGGATGCGTGATCTCCATGCACACTTGAGAGACTACTACAATAATCTTGTTGGAGTAAGAAGAAACAACAAGTTGAGGATGAAGTTGTTCATAAGTAGTTTGACAGGGGAGACACTTACATGGTACACTCGCCAAGATCCCAGAAACTGGAGGGAGTGGCAGGATATGGTAGAAGATCTTATGAACCACTTTTGGTTCAACATAGAAATTTCTCATGATGGATTTCTCTATGGTAAATTTAAAAAATAAGTCGCGTGAATTATTTCAAGAGTATGCACGTCGGTGGAGATCGGAGGCTGCCAGAGCACAACCCCATTAGATGATAGTGAGATGACTAAGTACTACATCAAGGCTCAGGAAGGAATCTACATTGATAAAACGATGGGCATTATGGGGCATAAGTTCCATGAACTTGTTAAGATGGGAGACTTTTTAGAGGAAGGCATAAAGTCTGGCAAGGTACAATCTATGACTACATTACAAACAACTAGTAAAGAAATCCAATCTGGTTTAATAGGCAGCGAAAATAAGAAAAAGGAAGAGGTGAATATTCATTCCCTATTGTCAGTCCAATTCAGACCATGGAAACAACTCTTATTCCCCAAACACTAATTCCCCATACACACCTACTTATGCTCTAATATACAACAGACAACCATACTACAATCTCCAACCTCAGTATAACCCACCTCAAGCCCATACAAATCCAAATCCACCACGAGCATACGCTCAAATTCAAACTACCACTCATCAAAATAAACCCACATATGCACCCCGGCAACGCCCAAATTTTAAAGAAAGAGGTCCCAAAACAACACCCCGGTTGCTGAATCTTTTGCTCAATTGTTTGAAAGACTAAGGAGAGCATGCTTGATACATCCAATAGAAAGGAGGATTCAAGAGTATTCTTCAAAATACTTTGATGGAACCAAACGACCCTTCTACCACTCGAAAATACCCAGGCATGATACAGAGGATTGCTTCAAACTGAAAAATGAAATTGAGTCACTGATCAAATATGGATCCATTTTGTACACCCTAGCTCCACCCAATATGAACTGTAACCCGTTGTCGAACCAATGGAATCAACGAGCTAATATGATCAACCTAGATAAAGAGTATGATCTGAAAGGGACCGCCATCACAATAGGAAACACTGAGGCTGTGAGGGTTCCACCTCGAAGGGCTATAATGATAACCGTGTAGTTAAAAGCTACAGTGATGGTCAAGACTTAACAGCAACAATCAACCATTGTTATCAACAATGAAGAAGATCACGAATACAAGACAGTCAAGTGGACATATCATCATAAAGGGAAAGCTAAGATGAAGGATTTCGCAGTCGCTCATGGATTTACCAGATCAGGGAGGTGTTATACTCCAGAAGAAGTAAAGAGAAGGAATCCTAGAAGGTAATAGATATAGAATTGATACGGAAGCCACAAAATTCTAGAAAAAGATGTCAACCAAAGAATACTTCGTGGACGAACAATTAAGGAAAACACCAATGAAAATATCAATCATGGATCTACTGATGATCTATGACAGTCATAAAGACGCCCTGATGAAAGTGTTAGATGGGCTGAGTGAACCGAGCAACACTACTAGCGAGGCATTAGATGCAAATATGATCACTTTCCGAAGAGATGAGGTTCCTATAGAGGGCGTGGGTCACAATAAGGCTTTTCATATCACCGTCAAATGTGGAGATAATGTGGTGTCCCGAGTATTTGTTGATGGATGTTCAGGAGTCAATATTTTTCTGCTCTCTACCATACAAGAGTTGGGTATTCATTTGAGAGAAGTAAAATAAACTCATGTGAGGGTAAAAGCTTTCGATGGATCACAAAACGATGTCATTGTTGAAATCAATTTGGCTCTAAAAATTGGACCATTTGAGTTTCCCCTAAAGTTCCAAGTGATGGACATTTCATATTCATACAACCTCCTGCTAGGAAGATATTGGATACATATGGCAGGGGCAGTCTCGTGTACCCTACACCAGTGCATAAAGATCGAGTGGGGTTGTCAAGAGATCGTAGTTTCTTGTGAATGGAACCAGTCAACTTATCTAGAACATGCAATTAAATTCACATAAGGTTTAGACGGGGTCACTTTTCATGCAGCTGAGATCATGCAAACCACAGAGATAGAAGAGAACGAGCAAAATCTGGGTATGCAGTCACCATATAGATCAAAGATAGCTCTGAGAGAAGTGATGAAGTTTGGATACAAATTGGGAACCAGGCTAGGAGACATATCAGATGGGATAACAGAGCCGATTGAGCGTAGTGGTAGAAAGGTAGAGTCGGCATAGGGTATCAGCCTCCAACGGGAAAGACTTATACAAGTGTCTTCGAGAAGAAGGCTTTTATGCCAGAGCATGTTTTGGGTTCTGGTCAGAGCTCAACACCTGAGGATAACATCGTCGATGGAATGGGAAGGTTGGTTTTGACTATGATTGAGGAATACTGTGACAAAGTTGGCATCAAGACTTCGACCATTCGGAATGCCAAACTAGGAGAGGACTTGAAAAATTGGACCGCCTCCCCGTCATTGGCGTGCCAGGAGTCTTTGCCTCCTTGAACGCTTAGACATTCCTATTTTGATGAAATAAAAAGAAATGCTTTCTTAAAATTATTGCAAACTGATTTATTGCTTCGTTTATACCTAGTGTTTCTTTTCAGTAATAAAATTGACAAAAATATGCGTTCCGCGATTATGCCATGTAATGAAACCCTCAAGAAATACAATCCATATTAAGAGGAATACGACAAAACAGATAATCTCGCACAAAGGATCGAATAGTTGGAAAGTTAGAAAACGTCTAACCTCGAAGAGGCAGAATTAGTCAAGTTGGGAAGCAATGAAGATGTGAAAGAAACTCGAATCAACATCCATCCGGAAGTAGAGAAGAAGGAAACATTAGTCGAGCTCCTCTGACAGTACATCGACAAATTTGCATGGTTGTATGATAGCATGCTTTGGTTGAGAACCGACCTCGTTTCGCTACCGGTCCTGCTAGACTGCCAATCAAACAAAACCGAAAAATATAAGTCAGATTTGAGTTTGAGGACAAAAGAAGAAGTAACCAGGTAGATAGAGGTAAACATGGTGAGAGTCACCAATTATCTAACAAATATCAACTCCCAAAGAAGGACTGGAAGATCAGGATATGTGTGCATTATCGAGATCATAACAAGGCTAGTTAGAAAGATGATTTCCCTTTACAAAATATTCATATCCTCATCGACAATTGCACAAAGCACGAGCTATAATGTGGATTGTTTCAACGGGTAACATCAGATCCTGATGCATGAAGAATATGCAGAAAAGATAGCTTTAAGTATGCCTTGGGGAGTTTACTGCTATAGATTTATGTCGTTCAGGCTCAAGAACGCTGGTGCTACATACATGAAGGACATTACAACCCTCTTTCACGACATAATCCACAAAGAGATTGAGGTATATGGGGATGATGTCATCAACAAGTCCCAAAAGAGTTCAAAACATTTGAATGACCTGAAGAATTTTTTGTGTCACGCCCCAAAACTGAGGGACGGGACCGGCGCTTAACCGAGTGACCCGGTCAAGCAAGCCTGATTAATCTTTCCTACCCGACTCATTTCTCCCCGTATTTATAGCAATCATTATTTACGTGAGTTAGCAAGAGATAATTCAAAAGCATATATTCATAACATTAAGTCCATTTTCCTCTTTCACCATTACCAACATTAGATCTTTCAAAACATACATACTAATTACAATATTCGCAATACGGGATCATGGTTACGAGTAAATAAAAAAACTACCCAAAATATATTCACAACCCACATAAGTGTCTACGGAGCCTCTAAGAGTACGGAGAAATGAACATAGACCTGCCGACGACAAGGCCCCGACTATACCTCAAAAAGGGACAACATGTACAAAGGAGATCAACATGTAATTACACACGGCCCCGAGAGGAAATGGGGCTCACCACAACTGCTGAAGGGAAGGAGGAGAAAGCACCACTATCGTCGATCGGCGCTACCTTCTACAGAACCACCTACATCCATTTAAAAAAGATGTAGCGCCCCCGGCAAAAGGGACGTTAGTACCATTGAATAGTACTAGTATGTATGAACAAACTTCACTATAAGTACAATAAAATAGTACACAAGTAGAAGACAGTCATGGAAATCAAACAATGCTGCATAGAACTACAGAGAACACAAATGAGAGTCTCATAGTTTTTTATTACAATTTCCTCCTGTTGCGGCGCGGAACCTGATCCCACCGTACAATCATATTTCACCCTTATTTCTTCTCAACAAACCACCCTTATTTGTCATGTTGTGGCGTGCAACCCGATCCTACCGTACAATCACATTGCACCCTTGTTCCTTCTCTACATCCCATCCTTATTCCTCTTGTTGCGGCGCGCAACCTGATCCCACCGAATATATTTTAAATAAGCAACAACTCAATCACAAGAATTTCTACCACCAAGAGTATAAGTTCATTGCAACCGTAGAACTATGTGAAATCAAGGGGCCCAATAACCTTTACAAAAACAGTGAGACATGTATGGTACGCCATAACCATTTAACTTAATTAAATCAATTCACATTTCTTTCCTATCATTTACTACATAGCCTTTGGCACTTGGATACATTTAATCAATTGAGTTTGTTACCATTTTCATTCCTTAGTAGCACCATCCTTCATATCGATAAGTTCCAACATATAATGAATTTTGCACATGATAGGATAAGCATAAAGAATCATATTTCACAAGTTCGAGTAACATGGTGACATGGTAACAACTAAGACAATTAGAGATCAGAATCTTACTCCTCAACACATTAGAACAATCAATTCAAATATGATAAAGCAAGGAACTCATACCAAATGCTCGGACACTAGCGTGACGATTCTACAAAGATTAAAGTTAGCCATACATACCTCGATTTGGGGTTTTCCCTTACTTTCTACCACGATCACCGGACCTTCTGGCACCTTCAATCTAGTTCACAATGTGGCACAATTGAACTTAGAATTAGGAATAATGATCATGTCTTGAACTCACTTGAGCATTCTATCAAACACTAGGTGTTTCTTTAGATTGAATGGCCTCTTTTTAGTGAAATATTACTCTAACCCATTTCCCTTCTCTAGATTATGACTAGTTGGTTACATGCATGCAAGATTTCTACCCCCATCTTCATGAACTCACCTAACAATGTTTCATTTGAACAGCAATCTGGAAATTAAGGTTGACGGGGTAGAAGCTTACCTCTTGTAGTGAAGAAAATGGTGTCCTACTCGATCAATTCTAGTCCTGAGTATTGGTGGTGGATCAAATTTGATGAAGTTGGGACTCTCTGTCACTAGAACCCACTCTCTCGTCTCTCTAATTTATCATAATATGGTTAGAAATAAGAGGGATGGGTGTTATATTGGCTTGGGGGTCGGGTTTTAAAAATTAGAAAATAGGAGCCTCGATGCAGATTTGCTTTTCTGAAAGCGATCACATTCCGGTTATGCGGTCCGCAAACCTACCTCATTATTGGCCTTCTGCTGGGCCAAAAGGAAAAGGAAACTGCCCGGGTATGCGGCAACTATATGGTCTGCATACCTGTTATGCGATCGCATAGTGCGCCGCATAACTCCCTTCGCAAATTCTTAGGTTCAATTACGCGACAACTATGCGGCCCGCATACATGATATGCGATCGCATTTTGGGCCGCATAGTTGTCCTCAAAATGGACAGCAATTTGTCCAACTATGCAACCACTATGCGGTCCGGATACTTGATATGCGATCGTGTAGTGGACCGCAGATTCGCACAAACTAGAAAAATTCTATCGTTTACGTCCTGGGTTACTTTTCACTCCAAAAAGGTTCGATTTAAGAATTTCTATAGTTATATCAACATGGGGATCTGTCCGGGCATCATTTTTAGTAAAAAATTCTACGGGTCTTTACATCTTCTCCCACTTAAAATCATTCGTCCTCAAATGAGGATCGGGGTATTACTTGGGTTTGAAAATACAATATGCCAACCCCCAAATTTTCACTAACTCCAATTTTTCCTAAAAAGTTCGCTAGAGTTTTCTTTGTAATTAGACCTATCCACCAGTCAGAGAGCCCCCAAAACACACTTTAACGAATTCCACATAATTCAGTTATTTCAAAAAATTCCACATAATTCAGTTAACACAATAACACACAAATGTAGTACCAATTAAGGATTCACAAGAGAACGGGGGATTAGGGGAGTGGGGTGGCTCTACATACTATGACATGTAATGAAATTATTTAGAGATAATCAACTTCATAAACAACTACCTGACTTATTCAAACAAATGGGGGTACTTCTTTTTCATTTCATTCTCTGTTTCCCATGTAGCTTCCTTGACTTGTTGATTCCGCCATGATACTTTAACCAAAGAAATTTCCTTGTTTCTCAACTTACGAACCTTCCTATCAATAATAGCAACCGTAATTTCTTCGTATGACAGTTCTTCATGAACCTCAACACTCTCAACCGGCACGATGGCAGACAGGTCCCCAACCACTTTCTTCAACATGGACACATGAAACACTGGGTGCACCAATGACATTTCAGGGGGAAACTCCAGCCTATATGCCACCCGTCCTATCCTCTGAGTGACCCTATAGGGCCAGACATATCTCGGACTCAATTTCCCTTTCTTTCCAAACTGCCTTCATGGGAGATACCTTCAAGAACACCCAATCATCTTCTTGGAACTCCAAATCCCTGCGACGAACGTCCGAATAGGATTTCTGACGGCTCTGAGCAGTTTTCAACCGCTCCTTTATGATTATAACCCTCTCTATGGCTTGATGAAAAAAATCCGGTCCCAACAGTTTGGCCTCTCCAACCTCGAACCACCCAATCAGAGTCCTACACCTCCTACCGTACAAAGCCTCAAATGGGGCCATCTGAATGTTGGCGTGCAAACTGTTGTTGTAAGAAAATTCTATAAGTGGAAAATGATCACTCCAGCTACCTTTAAAATCAAGCACACAAGCTCGCAACATGTCCTCAATCGTCTGGATAGTCCGTTCAGCTTGTCCATCAGTCTGCGGGTGGAAGGCTGTGCTGATATTTACCTGTGTTCCCAAACCTTGCTGAAATTTCTTCCAAAAGTTAGCTGTGAATTGGGCGCCTCGATCCGAGATAATGGAAACTGGAGTGCCATGGAGCCTTACTATTTCTTTGATATAAAACTTAGCATATTGTTATGCAGTGTCGGTGGACTTGACTGGCAAGAAACGTGTTGTCTTCGTGAGTCGATCTACTATCACCCAAATTGATTCAAACATGTGCGGAGTTCGGGGTAACCCTACCAAAAAATCCATATTGATCATCTCCCATTTCCACATTGGTATTTCTATAAGCTGTTCCAACCCACCGGGCCTCTGATGCTCGGCCTTCACTTACTGACAGTTCGGGCACTTAGCCGCAAAGTCCTCCACACCCCTCTTCATGCTACTCCACCAATAAACTTCCTTGAGATCGTGATACATTTTTGTAGAACCTGGGTGTAAGGAATATCTATAATTGCGAACCTCTGCCATTATCCTCTCCCGAAGTTCATCCACATCCGGAACACATAGTCTCCCCTGGCACCGCAAACCACCGTCATCCTTGCTAAGTGAAAAAGTTGTGGTCATGTGATTAAGATTACCTCTCTTAGTCGTGCCATTGCTGGATCATTGAATTTCTTTTCCTTAACTTCCACCACAAGCGATGATTCAGCTCTGTTATGCACCATAACATTCCCTTCGTCTGGGGTCGTAAGACAAACCCCCAGACGGGCCAACTGGTAAACCTCTCAAGCCAAAGGCCTCTGACCTACTTCTAAGTGAGCCAACGACTAAGAGCATCTGCCACCACATTCGCTTTCCCTGGATGGTACAAGATATTCATATCATAATCTTTGAGCAATTGCAACCATCTCCTATGCCTTAAGTTTAATTCCTTCTTTTTTGAATAGATACTGGAGGCTCTTGTGGTCTGTGAACACGTCCACATGGACCCTATAAAGATAGTGCCGCCATATTTTCAATGCAAAGACAACTGCTGCAAGATCCAAATCATGCGTCGGATAATTCTTTTCGTGATTCTTAAGCTGCCTCAAAGCATACGCTATAACCTTACCACATTGCATTAACACACACCCCAGACCAACCCTTGAAGCATCACAATACACCACAAACCCCCTTATGGCAAGGTCAACATCGGCGCCGAAGTCAATCTTATTTTCAATTCCTGGAAACTCCTTTCACAAGCATCAGACCGCTGGAACTTGACCACTCTCTACGCCAGCTTAGTCAATGGGGAGACGAGGGTAGAGAATCCTTCCACGAACCTCCGATAATATCCAGCTAAACCCAAGAAATTGCGAATCTCTGTGGGGGTCGTTGGTCTAGGCCAATCTTTCACATCTGCGATCTTTTGGGGATCAACCTGAATCCCTACCCTGGAGACAACATGGCCCAAAAAGGTAACTAATTCTAGCCAAAATTCACATTTTGAGAACATTGCATACAACTGGTGCTGATGAAGAGTCTGCATAATAGCCTTGAGGTGATTAGCATGATCTTCTTGACTTCGCGAATAAACAAGGATATTGTCGATGAAGACTATTACAAAAGAGTCAAGAAATGGCTTGAAGACCCGATTCTTAAGGTCCATGAAAGTTGTTGGGGCGTTGGTTAGCCCAAAAGACATTACCAAGATATCAAAGTGCCCATATCGAGTCCTAAAGGCGGTCTTAGGAATATCCTTCTCCCTGATCTTTAGTTGGTGATACCCGGACCGCAAATCAATCTTTGAGAATAACCTAGCACCTTGCAATTTGTCGAATAAATCATCTATCCGAGGCAACGGGTATTTGTTTTTGATTGTGACTTTTTTGAGCTGCCGGTAGTCAACACACATTCGCAACGATCCATCTTTCTCTCTGACATAAAGGACCAGTGTGCCCCAACACTTGGCCGAATGAAACCCTTTTCTAGAAAATCCTTCAGTTGTTCCTTTAACTCCCTCAATTCCGTTGGCGCCATCCTGTAGGGTGGAATAGATATTGGATGCGTGTCTGGAAATACATCAATCCCGAAATTGATCTCTCTGTCTGGTGGAATCCCAAGAAGCTCATCCGGAAAAACATCAAGAAATTCATTCACAATAGGCACGGACTCGGGAGCAGGCATCGCAGAAATGGTGTCCGCAACCCGGACCAAATGGTAGATGCACCCCTTTCTGATCATTTTTGAGGCCTTAAGGTAGGAAATAAACCTACCTCTTGGCACAATATTATTCCCCTCAAACTCAATAGCTGGTTCATTAGGAAACTCAAGCCTCATAATTCTGTTTCGGCAGTCGAGTTTAGAAAAACATGAATACAACCAATCCATTCCCATTATTACATCAAAGTCAAACATCCCTAGCTCAATAAGATCGGCCGTGGTATCCCGACCACACACCGTGACAACACAATTCCCATAGACTCCCGCGGTCGTAATAGATTCACCAACCGGAGTCGACACTAAGAACAACTGATGAAGTTGTTCTGGTTCTATCCCAAAACATGAAGCAATAAAAGGAGTAACATATGACAAAGAAGACTCGGGATCAATAAGGGCATACACATCATAAGATAGAACAGTCAGAATACTTGTGACGACATATGAAGAAGCGTCTGCACTCTGACGACCACTCAAGGCATAGAACTGGGAGGGTCCTCCCGGACCCCGTGCACCACCCCTAGCTGCACCACACCCTGTTGGTGCGGGAGGGCCTCGGGCTGGAGGGCGTGCTGAAGATGTAGCAGCTGAAGAACTCGATAGCTTGGCGGTGCCCCTACCCGTGCCCTGGCTGGATGTACGACAGTCTCGCTGAATATGGCCTCTCATTCTGCATCTACAGCATATCGGTATGTCTAAGTAACAGGGCTTAGAATGAGACATCCTACACTTAGGACATAGGGACCTCCGCTACTGCTGGAATCTCCCTCCTGGTCAACCATGCTGATGGAACCTCCTGCTACCTGAACTGGACCCAAAGAGACCTCCCTGCTGATGATGATGATGCCCCGATGGTGGGGAAATAGCTGATGACTGAGCATAAGACTGGGGTGGCCCTGATGACCCAACCTAAGGAACCGATCTCCCATCTCCGAATGAACTCCCAAGGTTGCCCGCTGATCGTGCCCTGCTACAACCTTCTCGATCCATCCTTAGCTTCAACTTTCGAGCCTCTGTAGCCTGGGCGAATCCCACAATCTTCCCATACTTCATGTCAGAATGTAGAGCAGCTGTGGCAGCTTCATTAACAACCAAGGGATCAAGGCCTTGCATAAACCGGCAAACTCTGGCCTCCATGGTCGGCATCATATGCACATCATACTTGGACAAGCGCACGAATTCCATATGATATTCCCACACACTTCTATTACCTTGCTTGAGGACCTCAAACTCTGATGCTCTGGCTGCCCTGATCTCGGCGGGCAAGAAGTGATCTATGAAGGAATATGCAAACTCACTCCACTTCGCCGGAGGGCTCCCCTCCTCACGGGAATCCTCCCACATCTCAAACCACGGATACGCTGCCCCTTTCAGATGATAATATGCCAACTATACTCCCTCTGTCTCAGTAGCACGCATAACTCGAAGGGTCTTGTGCATCTCATCAATAAAATCCTGAGGGTCCGCCTCGGGGTGGGTACCTGTGAAATCTGGAGGGGCTAACCGAAGGAACCTGTTAACCCTAGAACCAAAAAAATCTCCTTTCCCACTAGAGGATGTGGGGGAAACATTAGACCTCTGTTCTTGAGAAGCCGCCAACTGAGTCTGCATCTGGATAGCTCCCATAAGATCCCCGTCAGAAATACCAGGACCGGAGGCTGGGGCTGGAGGAGGATCAGGAATATCAGCGGGAGGAATTGTGGCACCCTCCGCTGGAGTAAAAATTCGGATGGTCTTGTCTGGTGTGAAGGAATTAGGCTGATTCATAGTCGGGGAATTATTCTCACCCGCATCATTCAATTGGGAATCAGTGGCCACTCCTGGGGTGGCATTGGCCTGTTGGTCGAGTTGTCCTTTCTTCCTGGGTGCCATTTACTGAAAGTTAAAACAATGCACGAGTCTGAGAGAGACAACATCACCTATCACTCCATCCCACGATACAAAATAAAAATGAAGGGTAGTATTCCTAAAGGCCCAAGAAGCCCCATAATTATACATGTGGTCTACAACACACCGATAAGAAGGGCTCTACTAGTCAGGGCTCGGAGACATCCTAGGACACTATAAAACCATAGGCTCTGATACCAAGTTTGTTACGCCCCAAAACCGAGGGACTGAACCGTCGCTTAACTGAGTGACCCGGTCAAGCAAGCCTGATTATCCTTTCCTACCCGATTCGTTTCTCCTCGTATTTATAGCATACATTATTTACATGAGTTAGCAAGAGATAATTCAAAAGCATATATTCATAACATTAAGTCCATTTTCCTCTTTCACCATTACCAACATTAGATCTTTCAAAACATACATACTAATTACAATATTCGCGATACAGAATCACGGTTACGAGTAAATTCAACAACTACCCAAAATATATTGACAACCCACATAAGTGTCTACGGAGCTTCTGAGAGTATGGAGAAATGAACATAGACCTGCCGGCGACAAGTCCCCGGCTATACCTCAAAAAGGGACAACATGTACAAAGGTGATCAACATGTAATTACACATGGCCCCGGGAGGAAATGGGGCTCACCAGAACTGCTGAAGGGAGGAGGAGAAAGAACCACTATCGTTGAACGGCGCTACTTGCTACAGAACCACCTACATCCATTTAAAAAAGATGTAGCGCCCCCGGCAAAAGGGATGTTAGTACCATTGAATAGTACTAGTATGTATGAACAAACTTCACTCTATGTAGAATTAAACAGTACACAAGTAGAAGACAGTCATGGAAATCAAACAATGCTGCACATAAATACAGAGAACACAAATGAGAGTCTCACAATTTCTTATTCAAATTTTTTCCTGTTGCGGCGCGCAACCCGATCCCACTGTACAATCATATTTCACCCTTATTCCTTCTCAACAAACCACCCTTATTTCTCCTATTGCGGCGTGCAACCCGATCCCACCGTACAATCACATTGCACCCTTGTTCCTTCTCTACATACCATCCTTATTCCTTCTGTTGAGGTGCGAAACCCGATCCCACCAGACATATTTTAAGTAAGCAACAACAAGCAAAAACTCAATCACAAGAATTTCTACCACCAAGAGTAAAGTTCATAGCAACCGGAGAACCGTGTGAAATCAAGTGGAACAATAACCTTTACAAAAACAGTGAGACATGTAAGGTACTCCATAACCATTTAACTTAATTAAATCAATTCACATTTATCTCCCATCATTTACTACCTAGCCTTTGGCATTTGGATACATTTAATCAATTGAGTTTGTTACCATTTTCATTCATTTAGTAGCACTATCCTTCATATCGATAAGTTCCAACATATGATGAATTTTGCACATGATAGGATAAGCATAAAGAATCATATTTCATAATTTCGAGTAACATGGTGACATGGTAGCAACTAAGACAATCAGAGAACAGAATCTTACTCCTCAACACATTAGAACAATAAATTCAAATATGATCAAGCAAGGAACTCATACCAAATGCTCGGACACTAGCGTGACAATTCTACAAAGATTAAAGTTAGCCATACATACCTCGATTTGGGGTTTTCCCTTACTTTCTACCACAATCACCGGACCTTCTACCACCTTCAATCTAGTTCACAATGTGGCACAATTGAACTTAGAATTAGGAATAATGATCATGTATTGAACTCACTTGAGCATTCTATCAAACACTAGGTGTTCCTTTAGATTGAATGGCCTCTTTTTAGTGAAAGATTACTCTAACCTATTTTCCTTCACTAGATTATGACTAGTTGGTTACATGCATGCAAGATTCCTACCCCCATCTTCATGAACTCACCTAACCATGTTTCATTTTAACAGCAATCTGGAAATTAATGTTGATGGGGTAGAAGCTTACCTCTTGTAGTGAATAAAATGGTTTCCTACTCGATCAATTCTAGGCCTGAGTAGTGGTGGTGGATCAAATTTGATGAAGTTGGGATTCTCTCTCACTAGAACTCACTCTCTCCTCTCTCTAATTTATCAGAATATGGTTAGAAATAAAAGGGATGGGTGTTATATTGGCTTGGGGGTCGGGTTTAAAAAATTAGAAAATAGGAGCCCTGATGCAGGTTTGCGGTCTGGAATGCGATCATGCGGTCCGCAAAGCTGCCTCATTATTGACCTTCAGCTGGGCCAAAAGGAAAAGGAAACTGCCCGGGTATGCGGCAACTATGCGGTCCGCATACCTGTTATGCCATCGCATAGTGCGCCGCATAACTCTCTCCGCAAAAACTCAGGTGCAATTAGGTAAAACTTATGCGGCCCGCATACATGATATGCGATCGCATTTTGGGGGGCATAGATGTCCTCAAAATGGACAGCAATCTGTCAAACTATGTGACCGCTATGCGGTCTGCATACTTGATATGAGATCGCATAGTGGACTGCAGATTCGCACAAACTTGAAAAATTCTATCCTCTAAGTCCTGGGGTACTTTTCACTCCAAAAAGGTCTGATTTAAGAATTTCTATAGTTATATCAACATGGGGATCTATCCGTGCGTCGTTTTTAGTCAAAAATTCTATGGGTCTTTACATTTTGGAGCACTTCTGGAGGTATAGTTTGATGTTTAACCGAAGTCTATGTTGGAAAATTGCAAGGTTTCATCATAGCCAGGATTGGGATAGAATTAATTCCTTTGAAGATCAAAGCGATTCAAGAGTCTTCACCGCCTAAAAGCAAGGAGGATTGATGTGTTTCCTTGTAAGGATGAATTATATTAGCCGATTATTAAGCCCATTCCATGGTAATTCGTGAGCCTATCTCCAAGCTGCTTAAAAAGGATGTTGCTACAAAGTGGACATAAGAGTGTCATAAAGCATTCAACAAGATCAAGGAGTGATGGTTGAATCCATAGGTGTTGGTTCCTCCTGACCCCCAAGCCATTTTTGTTATACCTATCAATTTTGGGAAATGCTTTTGGATGTGTGTTGGGACAACACGGTGACACGGGGAGAAATGAGAAAGCTATCCATTACTTAAGTAAGAAGTTCACACCATGTGAAGCCAAATACACTCTGATAGACCCGCTCGACCCGATCAAGTACATCTTCTAGAAGCCGGTGCCTATAGGAAAACTAGCCAAATGGAAAATTCCTCTCAGCAAATTTGACATTGTGTACATAGCACAGAGGACCATCAATGGACAAGCCCTAGCTGACCACCTTGCGAAGAATCCAGTCGACCATGATTATGAGGTGCTCACCACATAGTTCCTAGACAAAGAGGTGTTGTTCGCCAAAGAAGATATTGTAGAGTCATACCCAATGAGCATCAAATTTTAAATGAGTGGAAATTGGGGTAGACCTAATTTCATAATCAATACAGCATCATCAGACATCTGCAAAGATAAGGTTCCCTTGGACCAATAATAAGTTTGACTACGAAGCATGCATCCTGGGGATTAGGATGGCGGTCGACATGAACATCAAAGATTTTCTGGTCATAGGAGATTCTAATTTGTTCATACATGATGTTCAAAGAGAATGGACTACCAAGAACTTAAATATCCTTCTATACATTCACTGTGTATAGGAGCTATGCGAGAATTTCACAAATATCAAGTTCAAGCACATTCCTAAGATTCAGAATGAGTTTGTCGACGCTCTCGTGACTTTGTCATCCATGATCCAGCATACAAATAAGAATTACATCGACTATATGGAGATAAACATTAGGGATCAATATGCATAATGTTTTCATGTAGATGAAGAGCCAGACAATAAGTTCCTTAAAATAAGAGAGTATCCGGAGAATGCCACAAAGGTTCATAAGAGAGCACTCAGAAGGCTATAAAATCACATTTTCCTTAACGGGAAAGTCATGTATAGGAGGTAACTAAACTTACGTCTGTTAAGATGTGTAGATGCCGCTAAAGTAACCAGACTGCTAATATATCTGCATGTCTTTTATGTTCTTAAGAACCTTGAAGTTGATTGTTAACTTCCTCACTTGGTAAGAGGTGGAGTATCAGTCTATATGTAGACCTCTATTAAGTAAACTTGACTAATTACATGATTATATATAATGATATTTAATAAGCATGGGCCTTCTAATAGGATTATTAAGAGTAACACATTCGATACCTCCAATGCTCCTTTGAACCACGTGACTTACCTATTTTGAGTCTTTATATTCATGTGTTGTTGTTCTCTCATTGTTTTTTGGCACTTATAATTGATCATGTTTGAGTTATCTTAAGCTTGATAAGAGTATATGATAGTGATACATGATTATGTGTAAACGATGAGACGCCTTATGATGATTTGGTGTTCTGGATAGTTATTGAAATATACCTCTCGTTATGTATAATCATCATTGTGGTATTGAAGTTTACATTGCGCACTTCATTAGCACCTAAACCTGCATAGAAGTGGAAGTGCGAGTAGTTAGGGGTATTAAGGAGTAGAATTTAGTTCTTGGTTGAGCTACTCTCCTTGACACAAGCATTGTCGGGGTCTTTGAGACCCTAGTGAACTTTCAAGTGCTAGGAATCCAAACAGTGCTTTAGCCATGCATTGAATTCTACCATAATCCTTTAATCTGTTGACATTTGTTAATCCCTTTAGGTTTAGTGTTCAATGGAATGTATACGGTCGAAATCGGGCTTGATCCATTTCGTGGTTTCGTATGGCATCGGGGATAGATCCGAGGAACGACTTCGAGAGGAGTTCATCGAATGATAATACCAAAGGATTGGCATACCTCGAAGCAAGGAGAAGGTCGAGGCCCGTCATGAGAAGGCACGAGAATTCTTGAGGACATATGACTAGAGCTGAAAAGCGCCTGCAAAATAGTACGTGTCTATACTGGGTCAATGAATAACTGTACTAGCTATCTCCTTTTGTAATAAATGCTTATGTACTATGCTGGGATTCCCCCTCTTATATAAAGGGTACCCTTATCTTTTTTTGTACATTTGATATTCAATACAAGGAACAAGAACCTCTCTAACTCAAACATCCTCTATTATCTCTTTACATATTTATTACTTACATTTACTGTATTTCATTGATTGTTCTTCATTTATTGTTCATGATTGATCATAAATAGCCTCCTTCAAGGCCCATATAATTTTTATAGCTTCATCGATCGTCCACCACTAACCCCGAGCCACGACCTCGAGGACCTACTGTCACAACCCAAATTCCCAACCTTAGGGATTGTGATGGCGTCTAACACCACACTTGCTAGGCAAGTCAATGTTAGAATTCGATTGGCTATTTTACTTTGATTATCAATTTAAACATAATAAACAATTATAAAATAAACTTAAGTTGTTGACTTTCAATGAATAATTCCAAACATAAAAAAATAAACACTTAAATAAACCGAGCCACGAACTAATTATATAAATAACTCTAAGACTACCCCAGGGTCTGGTGTCACAATTCACGAACTACTAAAGAATACTACAAATAATGGGTTGAAAGAAATAATATAACTGTTTTGAAAAATATAAAAATAGTCTCTACGAACTAAGAGAAGACTCTCGGGATCTGCGAACGCCGGCAGATATACCTTGTGTCTCCAAAAAAATAAATAGCTGCTCTAAATATCCCTACTATTGGCCGGTACCTGGATCTGCACAAAAGAGTGCAGAGTGTAGTATCAGTACAACCGACCCCCATGTACTGAGTAAGTGCCGAGCCTAACCTCGACGAAGTAGTGACGAGGCTACGGCGAGGCTTTAACAATATGAAATGTAACAATATTATATAACGAAAGAAAGAAATCTAAATAAATAAATGAACAAGTACTGCAATAACAATAAAATAACTCAACCGCCTTTTCTAGGCCTCAGCTATAATATACTCTCAAGTAAATTTCCAAGTTTTCAAACCTTACTTTGAAATAATCACATGTACTAAATATAAGAAAAACTGTAGAGCAAATCAAGGGTTTCCAAATCATTTAAAGTTTAAAAATCAGTAAAAACATTATTCTTTTCCCATTTTCACAGTCATGTTGTGGCGTGCTACCCGATCCCACCTATTCACAACATCACAATCGATTATCCACCCTTATCACACCAATTAACCACCCTTATCACACCAACTTATTCACCATTATCACACCAATTTATTCACCCTTATCACACCAATTTATGATTCAAAAGTTTCAAAAAGAAACAGTATAACTCGTAAACTTNGCAAAGTAATGAGGCCTAGTATGCATGGAAACAATAACTAACAAAGAACAATTAAGACCGAGATCAATTAAATTGGGGACGGGAAAAAGGATCATGTTTAACAGGCCGTTTGGGTGGTGCATAGATACTCGTCACCTCACCTATACACCACACCCATGCATTTTACATAGCAAACAAGTGGGAAGTCCTATTCCCTCAAGTCAAAGTTTTCCTTTTGAATTCACCTCTAACTTGCTCGAATCTAATCAAAATTAACTCAATATCACCAATTAATGCTAAAGGAACAAACTTTATTGAAAACATGATTTTTCCTAAGTTTTCTCAAAAAAAGTGGAAACCTGACCCCGGGCCCGCTTTGTCTAAACTCGGGATTCGGACCAAATTACGTTTACCCATTCACCCACGAACTCAAATATACTATTAGTTTTGAAATCCGACCTTAATTCGATGTAAAAATTCGATTTTTACTAAATTCCCTAATTCTACTCAAACCCTCAATTTTTACCATGAAAATTCTTGATTTTTGATTTAAAAGTGATGAAAAACATTGGGTAATTGAAAGAGTAGAGTTTAGAATTGATTACCAGCACTTTGGGGATGAACTTGGGTGAAGAAAATAGTGTCTAGGGCTTGGTAGTTTGAAAAATATGAAGAAAGGGGATGCTGCCCGAATTGGTGTTTTAATAGGTTATGGTTGCTGTAATATTTTTTAATTTTTTTTAAAGCGTGGAGCACCAGTGCTCCATAAACTACTATGACAACAGATTTTTTTAGCGTGGAGCACCAGTGCTCCATAAACTACTATGACAACAGATTTTTTTTACAAGTTTAAAACATCCCAAAGCCTACCCGAAACGCACCCGAGCCCTCAGGGATCTAAACCAAACATGCATGCAAGTCTAAAAATATCATATGGACTTGCTCGTGCGATCATATCATGAAAATAATATGTAAAACTATGAATTTAACCTCAAAACTCATCAGTTTTCTCAAGAACCCTTAACTTTCACTATTTCCCAACCGGACGTCCTAATCACGTCGAATAAACTCCGATTCTCACCAAATTTCACAGATATTATTCAAATACTATAACAAATCTGTACTGGGCTACGGAACCAAAATATGGGCCCTATACCAATGGTTTCAAACAATATTTCTTTTCTTTAATTCATAAATATTTCAGCAAAACAATTTCTTTCAAAAATGGATTTCTAAGGCTTGGGACCTTGGAATTCATTTTCGGGCATACGCTCGAGTCCCATATTTTACTGCGGACCTCCCGGGATTGTCGGAACACAGATTCGGGTCCGTTTACTCAAAATGTTGACCAAAGTCAACTATAATCAAATTTAAATTCTAAAAATCACTATTTCTCATATTTTCACATAATAGCTTTCCAGTTTCACGCCCGGACTACGCACGCAAATCGAGGTATTTAAAATTAAATCTTTTTAGGCCTATTAAGCCTTGAACGAAGTCTAAATTCATAAAATGACCCCTTGGGTCATCACAATCTCCACCTCTAAAAGAAACATTCGTCCTCGAACGGACATAGAAGATTACCTGAATTTGTAAACAAGTGTGATATTTACACTGTATGTCCGACTCGGACTCCCAAGTAGCTGCCTCAATGGGCTGGCCTCTCCACTGCACTCGAACAGAAGGATAAATCTTAGACCTCATCTGACGAACTTGCCGGTCTAAAATAGCTATCGGTTCCTCCTCATAAGTCAAGTCTTTGTCCAATTGGACAGAGCCGAAATCTAACACGTGGGACGGGTCACCATGATATTTCCGGAGCATAGACACTTGGAACACCGGATGAACTGAGGATAACCCTGGAGGCAAAGCAAGTCTATAAGCTACATCCCACACCTTATCAAGAATCTCAAACGGCCCGATATACCTAGGGCTCAACTTTCCCTTCTTCCCAAAGTTCATAACACCCTTCATGGGTGATACCCGAAGCAATACTCTTTCTCCAAGCATGAATGCCACATCACGAACCTTACGATCGGCATGACTCTATTGACTAGACTGAGCTGCACGAAGTCTCTCCTAAATGATTTTGACCTTATCTAAGGCCTCCTGAACTAAATCTGTACCCAATAACCGAGCTTCTCCCGGCTCAAACCATCCAACTGGTGATCTACACTGTCTACCATATAATGCCTCGCAAGGAGCCATCTGAATGCTCGACTGATAAATATTATTATAAGCAAACTCCGCTAATGGAAAGATTTGATCCCACGAACCTCCAAAGTCAATAACATAAGCGCGGGGCATACCTCCAATATCTGAATGGTACGCTCGGACTGCACGTCAGTTTGAGGATGAAATGATGTGCTCAACTCCACTCGGGTACCCAACTCACGCTGAACTGCCCTCCAAAAGTGCGAAGTGAACTGTGTGCCCCGGTCAGAAATGATAGACACGGGCACACCATGAAGGCGAACAATCTCTCGAATATATAACTCAGTCAACCTCTCTGAAGTATAAGTACTTTCCACAGGAATGAAATATGCTGATTTAGTAAGCCTATCTACAATAACCCAAATTGCGTCAAATCTCCTCTGAGTCCGTGAGAGTCCAACAACGAAGTCCATAGCGATATGCTCCCACTTCCACTCAGGAATCTCTATCTGCTGTAGCAAACCACCAGGTCCCTGATGCTCATACTTTACCTGCTGACAATTTAAGCAACGATCCACATACGCAACAATGTCCTTCATCATCATTCTCCACCAATAATGTTGTTTCAAATCTTGATACATTTGGCTGCACCAGGGTAAATAGAATACTTAGAACTTTGAGCCCCCTCAAGGATCAACTCACGAAGGCCATTAACATTTGGCACACATAACCTACCCTGCATCCTCAAAACACCATCATCTCAAACTGTAACCTGCTTGACATCACCGTGCCGAACTGTGTCCCTAAGGACTGCCAAATGTGGGTCATTATCCTGCCGCTCCAGGATACGCTCAATTAGAGAAGAGCCAGTGACTGTACAAGCTAAAACACTGTTGGGCGAAATATCCAACCTCACGAATTGGTTAGCCAACGGTCTCTCACCAACTGGAATATACGCAAGGCTGCCCATACTCACCGCCTTTCTACTCAATGCATCGGCCACCACACTCGCCTTCCCTAGGTGATACAATATGGTGACATCATAATATTTTAGTAACTCTAACCATATCCGTTGCCTCAAATTTAGATCCTTCTACTTGAATAAGTCTTGGAGACTACGATGGTCAGTAAAAACCTCACACGGCATGCCATAAAGATAATGCCTCCAAATTTTCAATGTATGAACAATGGCTGCCAACTCTAAGTCATGAACAAGGGTAATTCTTCTCATGGAATTTCAACTGACAAGACACATATGCAATCACTCTGCCATACTGCATCAATATTGCTCCAAGTCCAACACGGGAAGCATCACAATATACCATGAAAGAACCCGAGTCTGATGGTAATACCAACACTGGTGCTGAAGTGAAGATTGTCTTGAGCTTATGAAAGCTCGCCTCACACTCATATGACCATTTAAATGGGTCACCTTTCTGAGTCAATTAGTCATTGGTGCTATTGTGGGTGAGAACCCTTCCACAAAACGATTGTAGTAACCCGCCAAACCCAAGAAACTCCTTATCTCCGTGGCTGTAGTGGGTCTAGGCTAGTTCTTGACTACCTCTATTTTCTTAATAGTTGTTCATAGTCAATTCCAGAATTTCCAATTAACTTCACGTAACAATAATCTCCTTTCAAACCTTACAATACTGATAACGAGATACGATGCTTGAAGACCTCGTAATTATATATACCCGAATTAATGTGTCTCATTTAAGGCCACATGGGCGGGCACCTACCTTGTAGGTCAAAGCTCAATAATTATAACAGGGATTTGGAAAATTATGCACAGATAGATAATTAATTAATTAATTTATTTATTTATTTATTTATTTATTTATTTATTTATTTATTTATTTATTATTTGTTCAATTATTATTATTTTTATTATTATTATATAGAAATTTTCGAATAACCCTAACATGCATGACTCCCTGTTAGTACTATAGTAAGATTTTAATTTCACAAGAGAGAATTTAAACACAAAATTGTTTCATCATAAAGATCTCGTCCTTGCATAACTTCCACCGCGGCCCGTAGCCCGATATAAACATATCAAATCATATTAAAATACGAGGATCTCGCCCTCAATTCTGAATCACAAGTAATATGCATATCGTGCCACTCGAAACCTTCCCTTTTCTTCCTTTAAATATTTTCCGTTAAACAAAATTACAACATGTAATGATAGACATAGCTATCTCCATAGAATTTCTCAATACTAGTGTTCACATAAGTAGATTTCAGAGTTACAAATCTCACCCATGAGTGGAGCATATTAGAATAATTTTATTAGATACGCATAATCGTATCAAGTTAAGGAAATTATCACTTTATAATAACTAGAGATTGTTCTTGTAATGACACCATTTAATGTAACGACCTCAGCCATATCATAGAAAATATATCAACAGGCTGGGTCTCTACCTCTAGGAATCTGACCTCCACTTTCGACATTCCGACTCCTTTTTCCCCTGGTCATGTAAGTTGAGTTATAACTGCAATGGGGCACGTAGCCTGAGTGTTCTGATGAAATATGACTCTCCTAAGTCTAGGACAATTTCTATCACTCGCCGAAATTAAGTATCAACCTGCCCTGAGTCGTACAAAAATTTTACAATCATATTTGAGTTCTTTAACGAGTCTATGGACTCGATCTCTGGCTAGATAAACTGAAGTAGGAGTGTGAAAGGCTGGCTTATCAAACCTGATGGCATATTCTGATATCGTCATGGTGACCTGACGCAACCGTTCAAACCCTATGCGCCACGCATTATGGAGAGTCCGAGAAACAAACTCTTTCAATAACATTTATGAGAACTGAGTCAAGTAGTTGGTGTTGCATTGGCTGGTCGTCCTCTTCATAGGCTTGCTACAAATATCGGTGGCCCATTTCTTCTTTTACTATGCTGACTCAACACTGTTGAGCTACCCCATTTATACATATACCTTTTCATCATTCTTTTGGGGTAACTCTCATCTCTATTGATGCACGATGGTCCAAAAGGTAAAGCTCTATACAGATAAACCTTGGCATGAACCATATAGTCTAGAAGCTTGACAACCACTATACTCCCTTTGGAGCACCACAAAATCCGCAACCGTGATTTCCACTCTGAGTAGACCTTCTGTAGATTTAGAGTTGTCTATATAACTCCTTTGGTACTGAGGTATAGGGTTATTAAGGAGACTGACATACCGCAATTCCCAGCTTTATCTCCTGCAATATCTCCGGCCTTATACATTCCAAGCCAAAACCGATATAACACATGACCCCGCAATCTATTCCTTGACGATGGACTTTTCCACTTGGCACGAAGTCATAGGTCACAGCTCATATAAATCAACCCCATTACTTTCAACTATTCCCTTGTTATGCAATACTGAAGTAGCTATAAATCCTTCTGGGATGTGGGCTAGTCCAACATGTACCGACTGAGCTAGAACCTCCGCGTCTAGATCCATTTGAGACTGTACAATAGGTGCTGATGTTCGAGCTTTAGTCTGAGCTCTACTTCTGTCTCTTCCCCTAATCGTAGTTGTCATTGGGGCTTCATCTCTTGTCCGATTGTATACGCTTTGCGTGTTGTCGAGATTTGTGAGAGGACAAAAATAGAAAAGTTCAATCCTCAATGGTAGAATAAATTCGCACGATAGAGTAGAATAGAAGCGAAATTGCTCCTAACTTCATAGCCTCTGAGAGATAAGTACAGACGTCTCCGTACCAATCCTTCAGACTCTACCAAGTTAGTTCGTGAATTGTGAGACCTAAGCAACCTAGTGCTCTGATACCAACTTGTCACGACCCAAATTCCCAACCTTAGGGATCGTGATGGCGCCTAACACCACACTTGCTAGGCAAGTCAATGTTAGAATTCGATTATCTATTTTCCTTTGATTATCCATTTAAACATAATAAATAATTATAAAATAAACTACTCACTTTTAATGAATAATTCCAAACATAAAATAATAAACACTTAAATAAACCGAGCCACGAACTAATTATATAAATAACTCTAAGACTACCCCAGGGTCTTGTGTAACAATTCACGAACTACTACAGAATACTACAAATAATGGGCTGAAAGAAATAATATAACTCTTTTGAAAAATATAAAATCAGTCTCTATGAACTAAGAGAAGACTCTCGGGATCTGCGAACGCCGGCAGATATACCTCGTGTCTCAAAAAAAAAAATAGCTGCTCTAAATATCCCTACTGTTGGCCGGTACCTGGATCTGCACAAAAGAGTGCACAGTGTAGTATCAGTACAACCGACCCCCATGTACTGAGTAAGTGTCGAGCCTAACCTCGACGAAGTAGTGACGAGGCTACGGCGAGGCTTTAACAATATGAACTGTAACAATATTATATAAAGAAAGAAAGAAATCTAAATAAATAAATGAAAGAGTAGAGATTAGAATTGATTACCAACACTTTGGGGATGAACTTGGGTGAAGAAAATCGTCTCTAGGGCTTGGTAGTTCGAAAAATATGAAGAAAAGAGTTGCTGCCCGGATTGGTGTTTTAATAGGTTATGGTTGCTGTAATTGTTTTTAATTTTTTTTTAAAGCATGGAGCACCAGTGCTCCATAAACTGTTATGACATCAGATTTTTTTTTACAAGTTAAAAACATCCCGAAACTCACCCGAGCTCTCGGGGCTCTAAATCAAATATGCACGCAAGTCTAAAAATATTATACGGACTTGCTCGTGCGATCAAATCATTAAAATAATATGTAAAGCTATGAATTTAACCTCAACACTCATAATTTTTTCTCAAGAACCCTTAACTTTCACTATTTCTCAACCGGACGTCCGAATCACGTCAAATAAACTCCGATTTTCACCAAATTTTACATATAGTATTCAAATACTATAACAAATATGTACCGGGCTCCGAACCAAAATACGGGCCCGATACCAATGGTTTCAAACAATATTTCTTTTCTTTAATTCATAAATATTTCAGCAAAATAATTTCTTTCAAAAATGGATTTCTAAGGCTTGGGACCTTGGAATTCTTTTCCAGGCATACGCCTGAGTCCCATATTTTACTGCAGACCTCCCGGGATCGTCGGAACACAGATACAAGTCCGTTTACTCCATATGTTGACCAAAGTCAACTATAATCAAATTTAAATTCTAGAAATCACCATTTCTCATATTTTCAGATAAAAGCTTTCCAGTTTCACGCCCGAACTGCGCACGCAAATCGAGGTATTTAAAGTTAAATATTTTTAGGCCTATTAAGCCTCGATTGGAGTCTAAATTCATAAAATGACTACTTGGGTCATAAAACCTACCTAGTCTAGCTCCGTACCTCCGATTCGAGGCAGTCTTGTTTGCTTATTTTCGATTTCATATTGCTCTTACTCTATTTGTTTCAATCATGCTTAGTATCTACTTCTTAACAACTAGCATTAAAATAAATTGCATATTTTAGAACCACATAATCAAATTTAATTGTAATTACCATTTTCAAGGTAAACAGTTTGGCGCCCACCGTGGGGTTAAAAATAATAGTGATTGTTTTAGTGCTGGTTCACTGAAAAACACAATTTATTCTTCACATTTTTTCTTGCCCAAGAATCTTTGATTTCAGGTCAAAATGTCCTATTCAGCGAATGCATACGAAAGCATCAGCTCTGAGGACTTTGTGAAGAATGGCGTAACCATTCTGAGTGATGGGGTATCATTGTAAGACCCTGATAGCATGTCGGAGCTAACCCCCATGGGCATAAACTCGTGCAACGCCCAACAAGACGATATCAGCTCTCACACCGGCAGGAGCGCACGCCGAGAGGATCGGCACGAAGCGCGGGGAACTATCGCACGAAGTGAAGGGGGAGTCAGCCTCCGCATGATCTTCGAAATGCTACAGGCACAACAAGCGGCTATTACTCAACTGCAAAACCATCAAAGATCTCGAGCGATGTATCACCAGGAACGACCCCTCGAATCATGCGGTTACAAGAAAATTCGGATAATAGTGGATCCACAACCAACCCCGCGGTTATGAAGACACTCGAGGGCCTCGTGAAGAGGATAGAATAATGGTTCCCGGAGAGAGAACCGAAGTTATGCAAGGGAAGATATCAACCTTACGTCAAGAATCGGAGAGACACCATGAGAAGCGACACGTCCCGAATCTATCAAAGGTTGGATCGAGGCCGGACCCCTCAAGGGCTGGTGAACAAAGCTAGAACCACCAGGAACCCGGAGCCGGCGGAAATGCCCTTATCGCCGAGTACAACTTCAACATTGGCGCTACAGATATCATAGCGGCTATGGGTGGAATCAGAGACACCAGGTGGCTAAGGCCCATATTATCTGACCCTTCGCAAAAGAAACCTAACCTGGTGTGCGAATTCCACATTACGCACGGTCATAGGACCGAAAATTGCAGGCAGCTATGGGAGGAAGTGACCCGACTAGTTAGTGAAGGATACCTCCAAGAATCTGTTGGCAGTCGAGCCATAAAACACACTCAGGGAAGAAAAGCACCTTGAAGAAGCGGAACAGAGAAGTCGCAACACGTTATCCGCGCGAACAGGGACCAACGTTCCTCAAAGACCCGTGACCAAGCAAGGGAAAATATTCACCACAACGACATGACTAGTTCGAGGCCACATATCCGGGGGCGACTAAATGAACGACTAAAGGGCTGAAGTAAGTTGTCCTGATCAGATACCTCTCGGACCAAAAGTCATTGTAGGAATTCTGTCGGATATAACCTCCGGTGACTGGGTGCTGATCCTAGGTTAAAACCAGCGAAGTAAGTAAGAAGACCTCGGTCTAGGTTAAAGTAGGAGTTCGCCAAGAACAAGGTACGCAATTCCTTACCTACTGGAAACCAAGTACCCTCTTCTAGAAAAATTAACCTCTACATTAACTTGTAAGTCTCGAAAGTCAAAACCTTCTTTTTTATGCCATCGTAGTCGCGCTTTAAAAATGTACTTGCTTCGATGCATATAGCATGAGCCCAAGTTATCGGGCTGGCTGGCCAACTAGGCCATCAAACTTGAAGGACATGTTACCGAGTGTCCGTCCCGGGCGACTATTAAAATCCCAAATTTTGGCAGGTTTTGTAGCCGACTTACGCCTGCCCTAGTGCCCCGAGTGGAGGAAGAGCCTCTGTTATAAATGGGTGTGCCTTTAGGGATACGGACCTTGTTCCCTCGTAGGGCTCGAACATAAAAGGGGTCGAACTTGGCATAGTTCTGAAGCCGCCTACGGGCAACGTGATCGGACAATCAGTAAAAATCATAAAACTGACTAACGACGAAACCAAGTACGAAGTTGTGATTGCAGGTCAAAAATCGGTTGATGGCCAAGAGTCGAAATCACCCGGGAAAAATGTGGCTCCCTCTTGGTAGCTAATCAGACAAGTTGGAGCCTCGAGGGCTAAGAAGATGGAACGTGAAGGTTCCCAAACATGATTCGAGTCACGCCACAACACTTTTAGGGAGTAAACCCCGACCCACATATCTGGAGAGCAAAGCAGCGAGGCTGATGCCCTCTCAAAACTCGTCGAAAGCAATGATCTGCTCTCCAGAGCAATCATTCAGCTGTCCAAGATCGACTTCGTCGGCCCCGCATAAGATAACGGGAACACACACATCAACTATTTGGGGAGCGAGAAGTTACTCGAAGATCCAAAAGAACTGAGGGCCCTGCGAACTAAAGATGCTCGATTCTTACTTAGCGAACCAGTAGCATAGATCACGCGCTTTGAGAAATCCACGAAAGTACCTGCGGAAGTCATCTTGGCACCTATTCCCTAATCAGAAAGATGATCAAAACAATCTCGTCGCCTTGACCATTCATGAAATTGAGGGCGGACATCATCGGGTTTCTACCAACAGCGCCAGGTAAAACTAGATTTACTCTATTTACAACTAACTATTTCTCGAAATGGGTAGAAGCACATGCCTTCAAAAAGAAAGGGGAGAAAGAAGTCATTAACTTAGTGCAGGACCATATCCAGCTTTGACATTACCAAAGGTCCGACCCGCATAGTAGATAATGGTCCCCTCCGAAATAACCTGCGACAATAGGAAGCAGTTCATCAGAAGCAGAGCCCCTCAAGAATCACAAAACTCGGAGAATCCTGCCGATGCCTTACCACCACCCAAACTAACGATCGGGTCGAGTCCACAAACTAAACCATCATTCAAAATTTGAAGGAGTTAGAAAATGCCAAAAGAAGACATAGGGAAATGCCTCCCAAGGTCCTATGGGCTTATCAAATAATACCAAAATCGAGCATAGGAAAAACGTCATCCTTTCTGGTGGATGGATCCGAGGTCTTAACATCAGTCGAAGTAGTGAGGTCATGTGCAAGAGTCCGACATGCTACATAAAGTTCAAGTAACGAGGCCATTACTAAAGCCCTCGAACTAATAGATAACAAACGAGGAGCCTCGCTGGTCCAAACGACCACTCAAAAGAAAAATCGTCTTCGACACTTCGGAGTTGGGAACTTAATCCTAAGAAAGGTCATCTTAAACATTCGAAACACTAATAATACAGGATCAAGCCAGGTCCAAGCTGGGAAGGGTCGTACCATGTCCTCAGAATAATCGGTAAAATATCATAGAGGATCGGCATCACAGAAGACTAACAGTACCCGAGCAACTTGAATGTATCTATGCTCAAACGCTACTGCTGGTAAGGTAAGACTATGGTCCCATTTTTATTCCTATGTTCCGAGCTAAAAAATTTGTAGATGCCCGGCGAAAGACATTAAAACATCCGTAAACTCTAAAATACCCTGGGAATTCAAAAGCATACGTTGCACTCTTTGCCTTCGATCAGGTTTTATCCCTAAAAAGGGTTTTAACTGCAAGGTTTTTAACGAGGCAACATCTATACGCTACCTAAGGAGAGCTCAATCAAGTATCTCAATCCAGGAAGTTCAGAGAGTAGGAGGTATGGAGAAAGGAAAGCATTTGAACTCATTATAGTGCGTATCGGCTAGAGGCGGTGGACATTAGGCCGTTCACGGGGACTGGTGCCTCTAGCAGATTGCCCATTCTTTTCCTTTCCTTGGATAGGTAACCGTTAATGGAATATCCGAGGCCATAATTTTATGCTTTGTGGAGTCAACTCGTCTTCAGTATCTCTTATTTTTCATTCTCATTCCCAAAATCAAGGCTCCTCTCCAATCAACCTCAAATACTGGGGAGCATCCACAGAGGTCGCCTCTTCGCAAATCAGAAAAAACTACCGAAGCAATTCTCGATAGGAAAATGATGTAACGGGCCAAACGGTCAAATGAACAGTGCCCGCGTAGGATAATCGAGCTCTCAACAGTAAAAAGTATATCACATGTTTCGAATAATCAAAGGTGCATCTTATATACAAAGATTTGCGCCTTCAAAAGGATTTCTCATAACAAATAATGGCTCCAGAGCCAAAAAATTCCCGAACACTCGGGGATTGAAACCAAAAACATAGTGAGGCAGTAAAATCCCGAATGGGTAACCTCGAACACAGAAGCTCTCCATGGGAAGTTTCAAGACCGCAATTCCTAAGGACATAATCAAAACTATAAGTCCTACGAGCATGAACAATATTGTAAGGCCTCGAGTAAGGCATATCCAAATCATACAAGGCCCAATCCCGATTTCAAAGACAAGGCTATGTATTCGAACTTGTAAGACCCCTAAAAAGGCATACCTTCGAATATAGACGCCGAGGATACATCACTCGGGGGCTAAAGGCTCCGGCCAAACACAGCGACTCCGGTCGAAAGGCTCCCGCCAAGCATAAATGACTCCGGTCGAAAGGCCCCGGCAAAACTAACGCGATTCGGGGGCGCCCGACCATCGCCATGAAATCAAATCCTTTGAAATTATTTTGGAAAGAACCGGTTAAAACACGCTACCCTCGATTTAAGCAAAAGAGCTTTGATCATTTTCATGTCATCTCCAAACAATGAAAATTCTTCGAAACAGTTCGGCCATAGGGCAAAACCTTCTGAGGTGCTCATCTATCGTCACATAACGACTCGTAGTTCTTATCGAGCCATCGAAGAGTCAGACGAACACAAAAAGCTCAAAGGCTTTAATAAGGGAGAATATAGTCATATTGAAGGTCATATCGATCCAACGCGCAAGAGCCTTGGCGCCAGCTTAAAAAAGCCTCAGGGGTAACTCAAATCCCGAGGGTCGATGAGCTCGAGCCGTAATCCGACTCAAGTATTGAGCCCGGAACGGTTAACAAAAATGCCTAAGGGTAAACGCGTAAGAGCCTTGGCGCCAGCTTAAAATATCCTCAAGGCTAACTCAAAATCGGAGGGTCGAGGAGCTCGAGCCGTAATCCGACTCGAGGACTGAGCCCGAAACGATTAGCAAAAATGCCTAACGTCAAACGTGTAAGAGCCTTGGCGCCAACTTAAAAAATCCTTAGGGCTAACTCAATACCTAAGATCCGAGGATCTCGAGCCGTAATCCGACTCGAGGACTGAGCCCGAAACGGTTAGCAAAAATGCCTAAGGGAAAACGCGTAAGATCCTTGACGCCAGCTTAAAAAAGCCTCAGGGCTAACTCAAAACCTGAGGGTCGAGGAGCTTGAGCCGTAATCCGACTCGAGGACTGAGTCCAAAACGGTTAGCAAACATTCCTAAGGGAAAAGCGTAAGAGCCTCCGGGCCGACATCAAAAAACCTACGGGCCAATTAAAGGTCACGTTGACCCCATGCTTGAAAGCCTAAACTCCAGCTTGAAAAAGCCTCAGAGCTAATTCGAAAAACCTAAAAGTCAAAAAACACAATTCAAAACTCGATTCGGGGACTGGAACCCGAATGGTCAAATTTCTTGGCCGTAGCAATCTATTGAACATTGCAATCTATTGAAAAAGGCAAGGGCGGAAACAATAAATGAGAAAAATGGAAGGCTCCTTATATATATATATGGAAGGATTGAAGGAGCGTATTTACAGGACTCATGTCTAAAGCCCATGCGAAGAAGAAACAAACATAACACTAATCTATCACCGGAGTTATGCCTTCAACGGCCCCCTAGGAGGTCATTCCTTCAGTTGCTCCAGTTCCAGCCTCGGAGTCTCCAATGGCCTCTTTCCCCTCGGGAAATTTGCCTTCATCTCCATCATCTTTCGAGTCATTGCTCGATTCACCTTTAGAAGTAAGCAAGGCAGCAGTCTCTTCTCCCAGGGCTTCACCCTCTCGATCTCGACAATCGGATCGATGCCCCCGGCACGAATATCCTCGACAGCCTACCTCCGAGATTTCAATCGGACATGCTTCACAGGTCGGGTCAGCTGCAACTCAGCCCCTTCGAACACCTTCCTAGTCTGAACATTCACAACAACAACATCTTCTTTATATGAGGAAACAAGCGCCTCGACTTCAGCTTTAGCTGTGGATAGTGCGGCGACCGAATCGGCAAGATAGTCTTTGTATTTATTGCACTACGCCCTCGCATTGTAAAGTTGGTGTTCGACCAAGGTCACCTTCCCTGAAGAGTGCCTCTCTCGGCAACCATCTTACTCACGTACCGTTTGAGTTCGAGAATCTCGGCACCCTGGGCTCGGAGTTCCTACTTCATCATAGCATCTTTCCTCTCAAATTGCAAAAAATAGCCCAGAGGGGTCACAACACCGTACTAAGGTGAATGCATGGACAAAAACGAGAAGAGGTTATGTTACCTGCTCAACAAGGAAAGTCCTCTCTCTGGACGCCGCCTCCAAACTAGCCCGAAGGCTGTGGAGTTCCCTTTCTTTCTCAGCAAAGAAATCTTTAAGCTCGTTAACCTCCAAAGTAAGCCTCTTGCACTCACCTTCATAGTGAGACAACTCGGCTCGAAACTTAGAAAAGGTTTGATCATAAAGCACCTTGGCCTAAAAGTGCGGATTAAACAAAAGAAGACGAATAGGGATCGAGGCACCTAGTAAAACTTGCAAAAGACTACCTATTCGCAGATTTTATCAAGCTCGTTGAAAACGAATGAGGCGTCAAGTTTGGGTTACTCCTCAGCCGCATCATACAGCCTTTCAAACACGTCTCTACGCTCAACGGATGCTCCCGCATCAGGAAATTCTCTATTTTGGGCATCATGTGATTAGCTCGAAAGAAAAGCAGGTTTCAGAGGGGAGTCTCTCACATCAATGACCCCGGATAGAAAAATCGGGGCCTTCTCTCGCCTTTGAGGAACCTCGGAACAAGGCACCTTCGGCCCATCAACCAAGTTCATATCAACTCGGGGGCATCCCGGCTAGCATCCAGTCTTGGGACGTTGTCTAGTTTATCTCTAACGAGCTCCTTGGACCCAGACTTGGGTAACTGCTGCATAAAAATCCGGTTTGGACACCTCCAGCTCTATGGCCGTCATCTCAGCAAGAGGCGGGACGATCAGGTTTTCTTTTCCCACGGGCACTACCGCGGGATCAGTTCCTTCCCCGCTACCAGTTCAGGAGCCTTTATAGACCTCGGGGGTTAAGGTTATTGAGTCAGCCGAGGATCCTTTCACTTTGGCTTTAATTGATTTCGGAGGCTCGGCCGGCGATTTCTTTCTTCTCTTCTCTTCTTTGTCAGGTTTTAGGGTATCCGATTCCCCAAGCGGTGCCTCCCTCATCACAGAGGTCTCTCCCAGTCCTGTACAAATGCAAAATATAACCACCGGGTAGGGGGATGTGGTCAGTGATGCCTCTCCTGAAAATTTAATTACAACAAGGGAAAGATCTTACCATGGTTCTTCGCTTCCCACCGGTCCACTAATAGATCGCGCCACACGCACTCAGCATATAGGCAGACCAAATCTAGTTGGTCGATCCAGTACGAGAGACTTTTAACCGAACCAGGGTACACCGCAATAGCTACTACGGCGACATGAATCAGTTTGTAGGGCAATTAATCCAAAGGAAAAGGAAAGACGTCAAATTAACATATGCACTTACGTTTCGCATTCCACTTTTCAGGAAACGACATCCTTTCTGTCGGAATCAGGTCCATAGTCCTCACTCATACAAAGCGACTCATACATCCTTTGTCCCTAACTTTGTCAGTACAGGCAAAAAAGGCCCTCGAGGACCGACGTTGAAGTTTAATCAGGCCACCATGAAAAAGTCGGAGGCTATACATTCTAATCAAGTGGTCGAGGGTAAAAGGCATTCCCCCGACCATGTTCGTGAAATGCCTGGTCATATATACAATGCGCAAGAATGAAGGATGTATCTGACCAAGTGTCACTTGATACCATTCGCAGAAGTCGAGGATAACTGGATCTATTAGGGGCGACGATGGACCCACCGGGCCAAGGGTAAATAGATAAGTATACACATTGAGGAAGCCGGCCTTGTACGTGGTAATGTCCTCTTCCCGGGAGGGAATCTTCACAAGCACCGAACTCCCCCACTAGCAGTCCGCTTTCACCTTCTCGACGTCTGATATCAAGCTGATATATCAGGACATGCACTCGCATTGCCCTTGCCTCAAAGAAGTTTTATCGATCTTGAAATCGGAGGTTATCATGCATGCTCCGGGGATGCAATCCTTGAGACAAGGGGGTTCGTCGCCTTCTTATTTGACCATCGTGAAGGAGAGGAAAGTTTGTCAGTTTGGGAAACACTGGAGGAAGTCTTCGCCATTTCTTTTCTTCTGGGAATCGCAAAAGAGGGAAGAAAATATGGTCAGAAAAAGAACACAAGAAAGAATCAGGGAGAAATCTTATGAGGGTTTGAAGGAACGATAAGAAAGAAGAAGCAGAGGAAGGAGTATTTATAGGGAGTCACCGCGTACGTTAGAGAAAGCCAAAGGGCGGTAGCTGCTGTAATCAATGCAGGGGCTTCTTAGTAGTTGTATGGACACGACCCTTTGGGTCCCCCTCATTCTCGTCAGTCGCTTTATATGGAACGGGTGATGCAATAATGGAAGTGATAAAGGATAACAAATTCATGACGTTTCTTGTCTTTTCATTCCAAGAAATGCGGGGACTATCTGTATACGGTCGAAATCGGACTTAATCGATTTTGAGGTTTCTTATGCCATCGGGGATAGATCCGAGGAACGACTTCGAGAGGAGTTCATCAATGATAATACCGAAGGATTGGCATACTTCTAAGCAAGGAGAAAGTCGAGGCCCGTCATGAGAAGGCACGGGAATTCTCGAGGACATATGAAGCTGACAAGCGCCTGCAAAATAGTACGGGTCAATACTGCGTCAATGAATAGTTGTACCAGCTATCCCCTTTTGTAATAAAGGCTTATGTACTATGCTGGGATTCTCCCTCCTATATAAAGGAGACCCTTATCATTTTCTGTACACATGATACTCAATGTAAGGAACAAGAAGATTCTCTGTTCTCTAACTCAAACATCCTCTATTATCTCTTTACAGATTTATTACTTACGTTTACTGTATTTCATTGAATATTCTTCATTTATTGTTCATCATTGATCATAAATAGCCTCCTTAGAGGCCCATATAATTGTTATAGCTTCATCGATAGTCCGTCACTAACCCCGAGCCTCGACCTCGAGGACCTACCTAGGCCAGCTCCGTACCTCCAATTCGAGGTTGTCTGGTTTGCTTATATTTGATTTCATATTGCTCTTACTCTATTTGTTTCAATCACGCTTAGTATCTACTACTTAACAACTAGCATTAAAATAAATTATATATTTTTAGAGCCACATAATCAAATTTAATTATAATTACCATTTTCAAGGTAAACAGGAAATAAAGGTTTTCATTGTAAATTGCTTTACTATATGTGACTTTATACTAATTTTGCATTCCTGATTACTGCTGATTTTTATAATTTATCTTGAACCTATATTAGTTTTACTTACATATATTTGTGTATATTGGGACACATATCTAATGTCTTTCTCTTTCTTATTATACATGTATTTAAGTTGGCCTGCCGAGTTCCCAAAGAACTCAGACCCAAGTTCTTGCCTGAACCTTTCGTATTATGAAATACTATTGTTTGTCTTCACAATCTACTAGGCTTAACTTTCTTCAGGACCAAATCCAGAGTCCACCTCTTTCCCCTATAACTTTAAGTCTATTAATTATTCTTATATGTATATAATATTTATGATATTTGATTGAATACTTTGCTTCATATCCTTGAATTACATTAATAACATAGGCAATCCGTAAAGACGGAGGATAGAAGAAACTTTGTGACTTAGTAACAATAATTCTAATTTGTTAATAATTCCTATTACTCAGTTATGAACTTCTTACTAACGATTTTACGAAATTTTGGAGCTCAGACAGATTTTGCAAAGGTCGATAGCCTTCTCTTTTTTAAAGTTAAGCTTTTTTTTTTTAATCGAAAAAACGCTACTTCAAAGTCATAGGTTTTAATGATTTCTTTGAATTAAGATATGGCATTTGAGATTTAATCTTCAAGGTATACCTAAGACTACTTATTTAAAACAACCTTTACTTTACTAGAATTATACAAGTAGCCAAATTATTTGAAGGATAAAGTATTGTAAAACGTAGCCCTATATTACAAAGCTTGAAAAATACAAACCATACATACACTTCGAAACTTCTTTCAATTATGTAGACCTTCTCTTAAAAGCTTTGTAAGTGAAACTATATTGTTTCTTGAGAGGATTGGAGAGGTGGCCTATAAGCTTGCATTACCACCTAGCCAATCGGGTGTTCACCTAGTGTTTCATGTCTACATGCTTCAGAAGTATTAGGGTGATATGTCTCACCTTTTTTATTTCCGCACGATTTAGGTTAGGTGGGGATTTGACTCATGATGTGGAGTCGGTGGCCATTTTAGATAGGCATGTTTAAAATTTGATATCAAAGAATATAGATTCAGTGAAAGTTTAGTCGGGAGGTCAGCAAGTCAAGGAGGATACTTGTGATATCGGTCGAGAGATGTGAAGAAAAAATTCACTCCTATTTGAGGCTCCAGGTATGATTCTAGACCCGTTCGAGGACGAACGTTTGTTTAAGAGGGGGAGAATGTGACGACCCAACTGGTCGACTTATGTATTAGCCCCATTCCCGTGCTTACTGCTTATTATGTGATCACTTGTGGTTACATGACTTTCTGGGGTGGTTTGTTTAGTTTCGGGGATGTTTCGTAGTGAATTGGGATACTTAGTCGCAAGGTTGGAAGCTTAGGTTGGAAGAGTTGACCGGGTGTTGAATTTAATGTAAATGATTCTGAAATAGAGTTTTGATGGTTTTGATATCTTGGTATGGTGATTTTGGACTTAGGCGTATGTCTGGATTTGGATTTGGATTTGGAGGTACGTAGATCATTATGGCTTGAATTGGCAAAAGTTGGAAAGTTTAAGGCTTGGAAGATGTTTGACTGAGAGGTGACTTTGTTGATACCGAGCTCGAATTTTGATTTTGGGAGTTGGAGTAGGTCTGTTGTGTCATTTATGACTTGTATGAAAAAATTGAGGTCGGTCCGAGTTGGTTTGATATGATTCGGCATTAGTTTTAGAGGTTGTAAGTTCATTAGTTAATTAGGCTTGAATTCGGGTGTGATTCATGATTTTGATATTGTTTGATGTGATTTGAGGGTTTGAATTAGTTCGTATCGAGTTATAGGACCTATTTGTATGTTTGGATTGGGTCCTAGTAGCCTCGGGTGTGTTTCGGATCAAGTACGGACTCATTTTGGACTCGGTGGAGTTGATTGTGGGACATCTAGTATCATCTTTTGCGATCGCGGCAAGAGTGATGCAATAGAGAAGTGTTAATTCTTTAACATGGACATTTTGTCATCGTGTTTATGAGTCTGAGTATGAGATCACTGAGCTTTGGTTATTTGTGCATCTCAAACGCGGGAAAAGGGATGTGTTCGCGAATAAGGAGAGGTTAGGGTAGTTCACGCGTTTGCTCTTCGCGATCGCGTGTTTTTATTCGCGATCGCGTATGTCTAGGTTACTAAACATCACGTTCGTGACTAGTAGTTCGAGTTCACGTAGACAATTTTGGAGGGTAGTGAATGTAGTTCTTCGCAATCGTGAGGGACTTTCCGCGATCGCGAAGAGGAACATCTGGGCAAAATATTAAAAACCCAAATTGAGGGTTAGAGTTTTATTTTCATATTTTGAGTTGTAGAGCTCGATTTCGGGGGATTTTGGATGGAATATTCACATCTTAGATCATGGTAAGTGTTTTTTACTCGGAGTTTTCGTTATTCCATGATTCCACCTTTATTTTAGCATTTAATTAGTGAATTAAAGTGTAAAAATAGGAAATTTTGTGGAAACTTTTCAAAAATGAAAAATGGAGTTTTGAAGGTCGATTTGAGGTCAGAATTGGATGGTTTTGGTATGATTGGACTCGTAATCGAATGGGTGTCTAAAAGTTGTGAATTTTGCCAGGTTCCGAGGTGGGGGGCCGGGGTTGACTTTTTTATTTTTGTTAAAGATCATAGCTTCATCATTTGGAGTCAATTCCTATATCTTTTATATATAGTATTACATTGATGTTGATGCGCGCGGGAAGGGCTTGTTTAGGGAGTAATTTTGCTCGATATAGATAAGTTTCTTATCTAAACATGTTTGAGGCACTAGTTTCTGGAATTATTTATGACAGCTACGTTTTATAGGTGCGCACATGTGTTGGGTTTGAGCCTATGTGCTAACACCAAGGGTATTTATCCATGATCGGGTTATTCCTAGGATATGATATGCCTAAAATTGATTTTTAATCTTTAAGCTATGATGTTTCTCATATATGTAACATTGTTGTGAACTATTTGAGCCATTGTTTTTATGCTACATAGACATTTAATCCCTGAATGAACTTGATAAAGGCTAATTTGTGATGAAATTTCCAATTCGAGATATGATAGCATACTTTTCACATTCCTACACTTCATGATGTCATTTATACCAGTCCAGGAGCATGAGATTTTTTATTCATTTGTACATGTATTCTTGTTTGTTTTCTCCAGTGTGATATGATTGGATTGAGATTTTGGGTTTTGCAGGAAGTCACACCACCAAATGGATATCATCAATAATATGCCTGCAATCCACTCATATCATCTTTTACATGGACCACCTAGTCTCGCCGCGTTCGCAACAATATTGTAAATGCTAGACTTGTCTCGCCACATGCGCATTAACTGTTATATAACCTTGTCTCACCACATGCGCAAACCCAATATATGTAAATAGACCGCCTTGTCTCGCCACATGTGCAATATAAATAATAATAACAACACGACAAAAACCTCGTGCAAACACCTTATCAATCCACTCAACAAGACAACATGTGCAAAAACACAACAACAGAACATAATAACTCGCACCATAGGTGCTCATATACCACAACATTTCCAAATACACAATACCAATACTACAATCATATATAGTCCACGGCTCAACAATAAAAAACACCAATAACGACAACAATAGTATAAGAGTGCGAAAAATAAATCAACAAGGATTGCAACAACACATTGAAACAGACAAATAACTTTAACAATGAAATATATAACATGTAATAACAACTTCAATCAATGCATAAGAATAAGCTCAACAATAAAAGATATAATATGGAACAACAACTTCCATTAATTGTGCATGAGTGACCTACATGCCTAAACTAGTAAATTTCCACATATAAGACTGTGTACACACTCGTCACCTCATGTAAACGCCTTCAACATAATTCAAATAGTGACATTTATCCAAATTCTACGGGGTAGTTCCCACACACAAAGTTAGGTGAGACACTTATCTCAAAGAGCTAAATCAACACTCTAATAAGTCGTTCATGTGTGAAATAACCTCCGGACAACTCGAAGCCATCAAGAATAACATAAAATCATAAATAAAGCTATAGGAAATAATTCCAGATAATAAAGCTTCGATCTTTAATGAAAACCAAAAAGTCAACCCCTGGTCCGCACCATGTCACGACCCAAACCGATGGGGCGCGATGGGCACCCGATACCTTACTAAACTGAGTACAAATGTAACGTATCTTTCTTATTACATCATAATATATTCTCAACCAAAGAATCAGATTCTTTGACCAAAGCTAATTTTAGGATAAACGCGGTTTCTGATAACCAAAGAAATGATGATAATTATGAATAAGTAAGTAAATAGCAAATACTAAGATGTGCAAAAAGTTAAGTGTATTATGATTGTCGTTCCAATGCCTCTTAGAAGTTATATTTTCTTCCCTTATATAGGGACTTTCTTATTATAACGTCTACCTTTTACAATGATCACTCATTAATGATTACTTATGACATTAATGTAACGTTACAAAGAATAATCATAAATGTCGCGTGAAGGTTGTGTAACGTGTGAATCATTAATTGAAGATCTTTGAATCTGCCTGTAGCTCTGTCCGGATTCATTTTGAGCGTGTCTCTTCCTTGTCTCAATCAGGTTGGGTCTCCCGTAGCTAATTACCTCGTAGGTATATTGCGTCGTGCCTTTTTGACCCGCACCTCTTTATAGAAAACCTGTCTAGTTGTCATGTTTTCCTAGCTCCACGTAGCTAGCTGAGTCATCAAAAATTATCATACGTGTGAAGCTTTTTTTTACCAATACAGATAGTCCCCCCACTTACCATTTATTTATTGATTAATATTTGGTAAGTGGATACGCATTTATGGCGGGAATAGTTTGTCGCCGCTTCACTCAAAATATTGTATTCTTCTCTGAACGTAGGCGTTGCTTGTCACTTCCATTTAATGCATAAGCCACGTGTCATCTATGGGTTGGTTCTGCAATTACTCGGCACCTTTTAGGGATTTTTGCAGTTGCATCAGTCACGAAGTGACACCTTCAATTATGACTTTCACATCATTGTTTTTTCCATTTTTGACGGTTGTGTTCAAGTATAAATACCCATTTTCCTTTCTTTACTTTCACGAAAAACTTCTAACTTTCGTTCTTTATTTGTAAAGAACTTTTTCCTTGTCTTTGTAAATATGTATTCTTCGAACCAACCTAAGGGAGTGATAAATGTTGAGGATTTGACTCCCTCTTCTGCTCCGAGCAGAGCCGGATAGGTGGTAGGTTGAGGAGTTTAGATTCTACTCCTTCAAGTGGTTCTTCCTCTTCCCAAATTACTTGTCCTCATTCTTCAAGGTCTTTAACTTCTTCGAGATCTAGGGAGTCTAGACCTTCTTCTAGAGGTAAAGAACATCACGAACCTTTACGCGAACCCCGAGTCGATGAAATCATTCCTGCTGAGTTTACCTTCGCTAGGGATAATCAGGCCCTTAGAGATCAGTCGTCGTCTCTTGATAGTGCTGATAAGTACCCTACTCTGATCACCGAAGGTTTAATTCCTCTTGTTCACAGGGACTGTTTTTGGAAGTCTGATTTTCCTGTAACCGTTCCAAATGGCAACCAAAGAATAATGTCTTACAAGACGAGATATTCTTTTGTTTACACTTACCCTTTTACATTAGGGTTTAAGCCTCCCATCGACCTAGTTATCACTGAGTTCTGTCGGTTCTTCAAAATTTGCTTGGGACAAGTCAGTCCAATTATATGGCGAGTCGTTGCGTGTATTAGATGTCTGGCTACTTTAGCTTCGATCCCCTTCACCTTTAATCATCTCATTCACCTTTATTCTTCAATGCTGTTCCGTCAGGGAATTTTTACCCTGGCTGCAAGGAGTAGAAGAGTGTTGGTGACTCCAGACGATGATAAGGATCGAGGTTGGTACCTTCGGTACGTTGTTGTGCCTACTGCTGGTTTAGTAGGTGAAGAAAATCTCCCCTTCCCTGAGAAGTGGAATCGTGCACGTGAGTACATTTTAGCTCGCATTCCTTGCTTTTTGCTTTAGATGTTTTATTAACACCATAGTTGTTTCTTCTTTTTACAGCAATCATGGGTACTGTCGAGAATGTCTCCAGTATCCGAGATTGGGTAGAAAAGCTTTTGTTGACTGCTCCGTTGGAAGAAAGATCATGGAAGTACTTCTCCGGGAAGTACGGTTGGAAAGTTAAAACTCACGGTAAGTAAAGCTTTTATTTCTGCTGCTTTCCTTGCTCGAACCTATTCTCTTTTTTTTTATCCCTTTTCTTTTGATAATGTTTCCCGCTCGTGGAGTGTCTGCTGCGTCTGTTTCCAAATTGTCCATGGCTCAGGCCCAGGAAATTATTTCAGGCTCTTCTGCTTCAAAGAGAAAGGATGGTGGGTCAAGGACCTCAGAAGAAGAAGATGAAGAAGAGGGATCTTTAGTCCACAGGTCACGCAGAAGAAGGGTGATCTCAGACGACGAGTCTACACCTGTGGTTGTGCCTTCCATGCCTGAAGTTGGACTTTCTGCCTCCGAAGACTCTACTCCTTATCCCGTGTGTGATTCTGTAGATCATTTGTTCTGTGAAGGCTTTGGTCCTATTGGTGATGAGGCTCTCTTGGCTGTTTTTACCCCTTCTTTTAGAGAACTCCCTTCAACTGCTCTAGTCATTTCTTCTGCTCCCGTGGCTATTCCTGCTCCTATAGAGGCTCTTGCTCCCGTGGATTTTTCAGCTCCTCAGACTTCCTTCCCCGTGGCTTCTACATCCCTACCTGATTCTGTGTCATCTATTAGAGAAGTAGGGTCTTTCTGCAGGGAGATGAGGCAGGTGTTGATAGAAGTTCCGGCTAATGGTAGTCTCTTTAAAAAGTCTGGCCAGCCTGATGTGTTGCTGAAACCATTGATAGGCCCAACAGAGAGAGCCAAGCTAGATAGCCACAGTTCTCTTACATGGGCTAATGAGATCGTGCATACTTCTTTAAAGGTAGAGTGCATTTTCTTGTATTTCATTCTTGTACAGGTATTTATCGTATCCAATTGGTTTTCTTTTTTTAGATCAATCTTATAGGCACGGAGCTTATGAAGAGGGTTTCTAACTCGGAGCAGGAAGTGAAGGAGTGGCATGCTGAAGCAGATAACTAGAAGGGGCAGTATGAAAGTTTAAGGCTCGACATGGAGGCCTTAGAAGAAGAAAAATGTACCTTCGAGCAGCAGGTGAGACTCATGACGGCAAAGTTGGCTGTGGAGAAGGCTTCTTCTGATCAAGAAGGCAAAGATAAGAACATCCTTGAGTCCTTGTTTGATGAGCAGTTGTCTCATGCCTTAGAAGAGATCAGAAGCTTGAAGGCCTTGCTAGAATAAAAGGAGGAGTATTCAGGCGAGCTTGTGCAATCACTTTCCCAGATCCAAGAGGATCTCCGCAACTCCTTAGAGAAAATTCAATTCCTGGAAAGGTCTCTCGCACCTTTAAGGGCATCCAATGATGTTGTCGTGACTGAGAGGGACGAGCTAAGAGCTAAGGTTATGCTATGGGAGAAGGATTACGAAGCTCTTGAAGATAGGACAACTGTCGATGTTATTTGGGCGTACATGAACTCTCCCCTCGACACATTGACTGAAATGAGCCGGAGGATTTCGACCTTAATGCTGAAATTGCAAAAATCAAGAAAGCCATGGAGAAGGCTCAACAAGGTCAGAATCTCTCTTCACTTGAAGGTGAGGCTCCTACTGTTCAGGTCTCCTCGTCCCAAGCTGCTTCTGCTGTCTTTGCCAGTGAAGTCAACCCTCCTCCTGATGAAGTTTAAGAAGTTGGTTCCTCCCTTTTTTTTTCTTTGTCTCAAGTGGTAGTTACCCCCAGTCCCATTGGGGGTAAATTTGGATCTCTTAAAGTCCCCAAATGACAACTTAGAGGCACCTCAATGTATATAAACTATATATGGCTAAGTATTTAGTTTCCACTTGGCCGTTTTAATATGCAAGTATGACTTTTGTTTTGAGTTTCTGTTTCACTCTTTAAGTCTTTTCCATGTTTTATTTTCGAGGTTTTAGTTTTACCTCTAAGTGTTGCATATAAAATGCTTTAAATTGTCCGTACCTTTTCGTAGTAGGTACGATTTTGTGAAAGAGGGCCCTTTTTTTATCGAAACTTAATGAAGAATAAGTCTCAACTTCATAATGGTGTTATAATGCAATAGAGAGATAGGAATTTTTCACATGTTTAAGAATGTTTCTGAAGGATTTTTTGTGTTTGAACTTTCAGAACATTTTACATGTGTTTGATTATCGTCTAAAACTCATGTTGCAACTGTTTTCTTTTAACATGTTTGATACACACTTGTATTTCTTAACTGTTTTTCTTATGCAACAGTTTTTTTCGAGTTAATACAAGAAAATAACTGTTTTTCGTTTATAACAGTTTTTATAAAGGTAAGGGTTTTCACCCGTAACTGTTTTTATTGATAACAGTTTTCAATAATCACAAGGGAAATTCTTTTTCATCTGTAACTGTTTTATTTTATAACAGTTTTCTATATGATTACAAAGATGTCGTAACTGTTTTTAGTTACAACAGTTTTCTGAATGAGTACAAAGATGTGCATTCCTTCCCCATAACTAATATTTTGCCTTTTAACCTGAACATTTGTCTACATTTATGAACTCTATTTAAAGGTTTCTGAATCAGGATTTTGACTTTTTGAGTCTTTGGCTCTTTCGATTTTGCTCGTATCACTTGACTTTTTGGGTAGATGGATCTTCAGGCTCGAGATTTGACTTTTTGATAGTCTTCTTTGCTTCGTTTTTGCCTTCCATACTGTATAGCCCCCCAAGTGTTTGAGCTTTGAAGAATGAAATCTCGAGCACTTGACTAATCCTTCTTTGTGGTCCTTTTTCTGAAAAGGAAAAACATATGGGACTCGAAGGTATATATGTTTTAGATGATGACTGCTTAACCCTTTAAAACATCCATCAGAAAGTGTAACCCTAGACCGGGAATTCAGTTACTTCCTCGAGTCTTTGCAAGTCTAATATCATCATCTAGTGATAGGTTAGCCTTTTTGCCTATCATCTAAAACGGTTAGTAAAATTTTAACTATACAACTATAAAATCGAACATAGTGATACCTGAACGGGGGTATTCCTTTTCCTTAGAAGTAATACTTCTTCAAATGGATGGCATTCCATCTTGTTGGTAAGATCCTGTCGTCCATAGTTTCCAGCTCATAAGCGCCTTTCCCAGCGATGCCTCAAACTTTGTAGGGTCCTTCCCAGTTGGTATTTAATTTTCCCGCACAAACTTCTTTTGTTGATTGAAAGACTTTTTTGAGGACGAAGTCCCCAATCTTGAAGTATCTAAGGTGAGATTTTCGGTTGTAATAACGCTCTATAATTTGTTTCTGAGCTTCCATACAAATCAGCGCGACTTCTCTACTTTGTTCGAGCAAGTCCAGATTAGTCCTCAACTCGTCGTTGTTTGTATCTTCCGTGGCTGTTGTAAACCTTATGCTTGGTTCACCAATCTCCACCGATATTAAGTCTTCTGATCCATAGACAAGTGCTAATGGAGTCTCTCCCGTGGCTATTTTTGAAGTTGTTCTATAAGACCATAGTACTGCTGGTAATTCATTAGGCCAATTTCCCTTGGCTTCTTCTAACCGTTTCTTTCGGTTGTTGATGATGACTTTATTCGTTGATTCAGCTTTTCCATTAGCCACGGGATGATATGGCATTGAAGTAATCCATTTAATTTGCCAGCTTTCGAAGAATTCTTTCCTTTAGCTGCAAGAAGAGGTCCCACTATATCCATGTGCCACTTCATGAACGTCCATGGTGATATTATTGGGTGCAGTAGTTATGGTGGTTTATGCATGTTGTTAGCAAATCGTTGGCATTTGTCACATTCGGATACGAAGCCCTCAGTTTCTTCTTCCATCTTAGGCCAATAGTACCCAGCTCGGATTAGGGTTTTGACTAAGGATCTAGCTCTTGCGTGATTTCCACAGTGTCCTTCGTGGACTTCTCTCATCACGAACTCCGTTTGGTTAGGTCCGAGGCATTTTGCTAGCGGACCTCTGAACATCTTGCGATATAAAGAATTGCGAATGAGGCAGTACCGTGCAGCTTTTCAGCGAAGTGCTTTAGCCGCTTTTTTGTCTTCAGGTACTGTGCCATTCTGCAAGAAATTTAAAATTTTGTTTCTCCAATACCATGTTAAATTGTTAAAAGTTACCTCATTCTTATCTTGATCTATCGTTGAATGGAACAGATGGACGACAATTGTATTGTCTTCATTTCTTACTTCTGTAACTGCTGCGAGGTTAGCCAATGCATCTGCTTCTGCATTTTCTTCTCTAGGTATTTGTATTACCTTCCATGTTTTGAATTGCCTTACGAGATCCCCTGCCTTTTCCAGATACTATTACATCCGAGCCTCCCGAGCAATTGAGAGTCACTTTTGATTACGATTTGCTCAATTGAGAGTTCTCGTGCCAGTTCCAGCCCTGCAATGATAGCTTTGTACTCTGCTTCATTGTTAGTTATAGGATAAAATTTGATAGCTTGTCGTGTCTTTTCACCCATAGGTGATATTAAAACTATGCGTAAGCCGGCACATTTTACATTAGAAAAGCGATCGGTAAATAGGGTCCATAGACCCTGATTAACACCATTAAAGAGGTGTAACTCTTTTTCAACTTCAGTGACAATGCTATTACTAAAAACATCGACACAATCAACTAAAATTTGAGACTTTATTGTAGTCCTAGGTTGATATATTATGTCATGCTCGCTCAATTAGTCCTAGCTAATCTTCCTGATAGTTCTTGTTTATGCAGTATATTTCTTAATGGATATGAGGTCACAACAGTGATTGAATGACACTGAAAATATGGTCTATATTCCGACCGAGTATTTGTGAACCTGGGACAAGTGTATCGTCCCGAGGGTCCCATGTAAGGATCATACCTATTTTTATCTGATCTCCTGTCTGATTCGGAACGCTTGGAACTGATACGATCTTCATCTTTTCAACGAGCGATGGTATCTTCTTCTATACGAAGCTTGGTGTTGTACCTGTTATAGACATCATTCCATGTTGTAGCTGGGAATTCTCTCAAGCTTTCCTTTAGTCTTTTTGTGGCTTCTGAACTTTTGTCATTTAAGTTGCTTGCAAATGCCATGGCTGCCCAATTATCAGGCAACCTTGGTAGTAGCATTCTTTCTCTTTGAAACTTGTCTAGTAATTCACAGAGTAGTTTTGTGTCTCCTTGTTTTATTTTAAATATGTCCTCCATTCTGTTCTCCACCTTTTGCGCACCGGAGTGTGCTTTTATGAAGGAATATGCGAGCTTGGCAAAAGAATCAATAGAGTTTTCAGGGAGAAGAGAATACCAGGTTAGCGCTTCTTTGGTAAGCGTTTCTCCAAACTTTATGACTAAGACTGACTCAATTTCCTGTTTTGTCAAGTCGTTTCCCTTAACTCTGGTGGTAAAAGCAACCACATGGTCTCGTGGGTCAGTTGTTCCGTCGTATTTAGGAACATCAAGCATTTTGAACTTCTTGGGAATAGGTAGGGGCGCCGCGCTTGGTTTCCAGGGTTGTTGAGAATATCTATCAACGTCAATGCCTTTGATAATAGGTGGCACTCCAGGAATTTGTTCGATTCGATCGTTTTGTTCCTTCATCTGTTTCTGCAAAGTTAGTAATAAAGTTTGCAATTCAGAGCTACTAGACATACCTGGTATCGTTTCGAGAGATTCATTAGGAGTATCTCCGCTTGCCAACCCAGACTGAGGATTTTCCACAGTGATGGTATTATTAGGGGGTGGTGTTGATGGTGAAGGTGATGTTGTTGGTAATCCCCTTGCAAATTCTTGCAAAGCCTGGCTCACATAATTTGCAATCATTTGCTTTACTTGATCCTGTTCTACTATTTGATCATTATCATTGTTATTGTTGTTGGATCTTTCTAGGGATTGCTCCCTTGAACCTTGAGGGGTTCCTACGGGTGGTGGAGTTCCATCCCTTTGTTGGTTATTGTCGTTGGGGTTTGACATAGTTCAGAGGATATTGCTTGAAAAGTAAACGAAGATTATCATATTCCCGGTAACAGAACCAATTTGTTTAACCAAAGAATCAGATTCTTTGACCAAAGCTAATTTTAGGATAAACGCGGGTTTCTGATAACCAAAGAAATGATGGTAATTATGAATAAGTAAGTAAATAGAAAATACTAAGATGTGCAGAAAGTAAAGTGTATTATGATTGTCGTTCCAATGCCCCTTAGAAGTTATATTTTCTTTCCTTATATATGGGGTTTCTTAATATAACGTCTACTGATACGCTCAATTTACACCTTAAAAGAGTGCAAGCGATCGTTGTCAAATATAGTAATCCAACAAGGTTGGGGTCGAATCCCACAGAGAACAATATGAGGGCGATTAGGAATGCTAGAGAATTATCACTTATCGCGCAATGCCAAATAATTAAGATTTTGGGTTTTTTGATAATTATTTATAGCTAAATGCAAAAATATAAACTAGCCTAGAAAGCGAGTAAAATGATCAATGGCAACAAGAATGAATGCATCGGGAATTACACTCAAGTAACGATCAAATGTATTTCACGATTTTACAAATATGAGTGAGTTATGTTAATTAGCCACAGATAATATTTCTTAATTAGCTTTTCCCAAAGACTAACAAGACTTCCCAAATGAATTATTCCTAGCCCAATTAGGAGATTAAGTGTCACGACCCAAACCGATGGGCCGTGACGGGCACCCGGTACCTTACCCAACCGAGTACC
>ML256373.1:4953-29326 GCA_005239495.1 Nicotiana undulata | reverse complement strand
GATCTCAACCATACGCATTCCCTACTTGCTTCATGAATAGCTATTATCTCAGCATGATTTGAAAAAGTAGCAACAATAGATTGCTTTGTGGAGCGCAATGATATGACAGTACCTCCACATATAAACACGTACCCCGTTTGAGATCTACCTTTATGGGGATCAGATAAATAACCTGCACCAGCATAACCAACAAGATCTGCACTATGTTTGTTAGCATAAAATAAACCCATATCAAGAGTTCCCTTTAAATATCGCAATATATGCTTAATCTCATTCCAATGTCTTCGTGTAGGAGAAGAACTATATCTTGCTAGTAAATTAACAGAAAATGCTATGTCAAGCCTTGTAGCATTAGCAAGATACATTAGTGCATCGATTGCACTGAGATAGGGTACTTCGGGACCAAGGAGTTCCTCGTTCTCTTCTGGAGGTCGGAACAAATCCTTATTCACTTCAAGTGATCGAACAACCATTGGTGTACTCAATGGATGCGCTTTGTCCATGTAAAAACGTTTTAAGACCCTTTCTGTATAGGCAGATTGATGGATAAAGATCACGTCTGCTAAATGTTCAATTTGCAGACCAAGACAAAGTTTTGTCTCCAAGATCTTTCATCTCAAATTTTTTCTTAAGATATTCAATTGCCTTTGGAGCTCTTCTGGAGTTCCAACAAGATTTATGTCATCAACATAAACAGCAAGTATAACAAATTCTGATGTCATTTTCTTTATAAAAATACATGGACAAATAACATCATTTATGTAACCCTCTTTCAGCAAATATTCACTGAGGCGATTATACCACATGCGTCCAGATTGCTTTAAACCGTACAAAAATCTTTGTAATCTGATTGAATACATTCCCGAGATTTTGAATATGCTTCAGGCATTTTGAATCCTTCAGGGATTTTCATGTAAATTTCATTATCAAGTGACCCGTACAGATAAGTTGTAACCATATCCATTAGATGTATTTCAATCTTTTCACGTAAGGCTAAACTGATGAGATATCGAAATGTTATGACATCCATAACGGGTGAATATGTTTCTTCATAATTGACTCCAGGTCGTTGTGATAATCCTTGTGCGACAAGGCGAGCCTTGTATCTTTCAACTTCATCTTTATCATTCCTTTTTCGCACAAAAACCCATTTATGACCAACTGGCTTTATACCAGCAGGTGTTTGGACTACTGGTCCAAAGACCTCTCTTTTAGCAAGTGACTTCAATTCCGATTGAATTGCCTCTTGCCATTTTGGCCAATCAGATCTTTGTCGACATTCTTCGACAGATCGGGGTTCAAGATCCTCACTATCTTGCATAATGTTTAGTGCAACATTATATGCAAAAATATTATCCACCACTATTTCAGATCGATTTAAATTAATCCCATCACCAGTAGAACTTATTAAAAGTTCCTCACTCACTTGAGTCTCGGGTTCATTGATTTCTTCAGGAATCTCAGAATTAATCAGATCTTGGGTCTCTTCAGGAGATCCCTTCATAGTATTATTTTGATTATTTGTCGATTTTCTTTTTCTAGGATTTCGATACTTAGAAACCCAAAGGTCTGTCACGCTTCAGGCGTGCTTTGGGTTTACTAGCTAACATGCTAGTAGATGGTCTTGCTGGGACATCAATTCGGATAGGCACATTCTCTGCAGGGATATGTGACTTAGTTATCCTTTTCAAATCAGTAAATGCGTCTGGCATTTGATTTGCTATATTCTGTAAATGGATGATCTTCTGGACCTCCTGATTACATATAGGGGTACGTGGATCAAAATGAGATAATGATGAAACTTTCCACACAATTTCTCTTTTGATTTCCTTTTTCTCTCCCCCTAATTGTGGGAAATTTGTTTCATCAAATCGACAATCTGCAAATCGAGCAGTAAATAAATCTCCCGTCAATGGTTCAAGATAGCGAATAATAGAGGGTGATTCAAACCCAATATATATTCCTAACCTTCTCTGTGGGCCCATCTTACTACGCTGTGGTGGTGCTACTGGCACATATACAGCGCATCCAAAAATTCGTAGATGGGCAATATTTGGTTCATGACCAAAAACTAATTGTGACGGAGAATATTTATTATAATGTGTCGGTCTGAGACGAATAAGTGATGCTGCATGCAAGATAGCATGGCCCCAAACACTAGTGGGCAATTTTGTTTTCATAAGTAGTGGTCTTGCTATCAATTGCAGGCGTTTAATAAATGACTTCTCAAGGCCATTTTGAGTATGAACATAAGCTACAGGATGTTCAACTTTTATCCCAATTGATAGACAATAATCATCAAAATCTTGAGATGAGAATTCTCCAGCATTATCAAGGCGAATAGACTTTATAGAATAATCTAGGAATTGTGCCCTTAATCGAATTATTTGGGCTAATAGCTTTGCAAACGCCAGGTTGCGAGATGATAGTAGGCACACATGAGACCATCTTGAAGATGCGTCTATTAGGACCATAAAATATCTAAACAACCCACTTGGTGGGTGAATAGGTCCACATATATCCCCATGTATACGCTCTAAAAAGGCAGGGGATTCCATGCCAACCTTCATTGGTGATGGTCTAGTGATCATTTTGCCTTGATAACAAGCATTACAAGAAAATTCATCATTTGTAAGAATCTTCAGGTTCTTTAGTGGATGCCCACTTGAATTTTCAATAATTCGTCTCATCATTATTGATCCAGGATGGCCCAACCGGCCATGCCAAAGCACAAAAGTATTTGAATCAGTAAACTTTTTGTTTACGATAGAGTGTGCTTCAACTGTACTGATCTTTGAATAGTATAAGCCAGAAGATAAAGTTGGTAACTTTTCTACAATGCATTTCTTGCCAGAAATATTCTTTGTAATACAAAGATATTCCACGTTCATTTCATCTATTGTTTCAACATGATACCCATTTCGGCGGATATCTATAAAACTCAACAAGTTTCTTTGGGATTTAGAGGAGAACAATGCATTGTTTATAATAAGTTTTGTTCCCTTAGACAAAAATACAGTAGCTCTTCCGGAGCCTTCAATCAAACTTATATTACCAAAAATTGTAGAAACATTTGCTTTTTCCATATGCAAATAAGAAAAGTATTTCTCATCTTTGAATATGGCATGAGTTGTTCCACTATCAATTACACAAATATCTTCATGATTGGTCTTTGATCCAAACATATTTGAGGATTATCCATATTCTTTAAAATGACATAAACAAAATAAATATTATAGTAAATATCATTATTAAAGCATAACTATTACATAATCATACTGACTAATACAAACAACAGAAATTTAAATTTCTACAGATGCATCAGCGATTACATGACTTGTTTCTCCTTCTGGGAGTGCAAAGTAATCAGCTACATCCAAATGCATGAAGTTAACATTATCTTCAGAAATAAAATTTGCTTCAGCATTTTTCTATATCTTCTTTAGGGAGGCTTGATAAAGCTCAACCAGGTGCTTTAGCGTACGACATGTACGTGACCAGTGCCCTTTTCCTCCACATCTATAGCATGCATTTTCTGCATTTGTTGCTTGCACCGCTTCATGCTTTCGTTCCTTCCTTTTTCACTGCTGGTGGTTAGGAGGGTTCTTTGGTGCATTATTATTACCATGATTAGAGTTTCTTCCCCGACCACAGCCATGACCACGACTGGGGCCACGACCTCTTCCACGCTTAGCTTGGTGGAAGTTCGTCTCATTCACTTCAGGGAATGGACAAGAACCAGTTGGTCGGCTTTCATGGTTTTTCATTAATAGCCCATTATGTTGCTCGGCTACAAGAAGATGTGAGATAAGTTCAGAATACTTTTTGAAACCCATCTCTCGATATTGCTGCTGCAGGAGCATATTCGAGGCATGAAAAGTGGTGAAAGTTTTCTCCAACATATCATGATCAGTAATATTATCACCACATAATTTCAATTGGAAAATAATCCTGAACATAGCAGAATTATATTCACTGATAGATTTAAAATCTTGTAGCCTTAAATGAGACCAGTCATAACGTGCCTGTGGAAGAACGACCATCTTCAGGTGGTCATATCTATCTTTCAAATTATTCCACAATATGACTGGATCTTTAACAGTAAGATATTCCATTTTCAGGCCCTCATCAAGGTGATGGCGTAGGAATATCATAGCTTTGGCACGGTCTTGGTTTGATGCCTGATTTTTATCTTTGATGGTGTCTGCCAGACCCATCGCATCAAAATGAATTTCGGCATCAAGCACCCAAGACAAGTAGCTTTTGCCCGATATATCCAGGGCTACAAATTCAAGTTTAGAAAGATTTGACATTATTTAGAAAAAGAAAGTTCGTACCTCTGATACTTTCAAAGTATTTGCTCGAGATGGCACAGTCTCGTGTTGATAACGTGTTATAAAATAACAACTTTAAAGCAAATAAACTAAAGACAAGTATAGAGAGAAACTGATACATTATTGATCTTTCAAACTGATGTACAGAATGAACTGAAATCTTATCTATTTACAGCTGCTTGTAAGCTGCTGTGTAAGCTACTGCAAGCTGCTACTGTACCAGACATAAATAATCCTCTACCGGAGGTAATATTTATCCATAACTGGAGTACCGAAATGATAAGCTTCTTCAGGAAGCTTATGAACGTCCATAATATATATTTATAACATGACGTGTATTTTTTTATAACTTTTTAGATGATTTGACTATTTATAACATATACTCATGCTTTTGACCAAAAAAAACATATACTCATGCTAGTTATCTCATATTTTTTTATTATTAAGTTTTTCTCTTGTAATCCTTTTGTCATATATCAAGTATATACATATACTTACAAATTAAATTTTCAGATGAATCCAATTCGAATTTCGAAGTGCCTGTTAGAAAAACGAAAAGTCAATGTGTATTCTAAAACTAAAAAATGTATCAAACTAAAGGTAAAGTCACTGTAACTACATCATTCTTAATATCTTTAATCTCATAGAAAATAATTAAAAGATTTATGTTTATTATGGCTATGACTCATAATTAATCCAAATATTTTCTCGCAAATTGGCAATGGCAGCAATACGGGGCAAGTGCACAGATAGCTTTTTGTCCCGAAAATTTGAACTGAAAAACTGAAATTCAGAATGCATTGGCTAATTTATAAATAATAGCTCCTAGAATAGCAAATCATTGGCCCTCTAAACACACACACAAAAAAAATGCTCAGATACAATAACTATTAGCTATTCAAAAATACAATTGTTTGCCCTGTGACATGTTAATATACATTATACTAAGAACAAAAGACAGAATCCTGGACCTTTCTTAGCAACTACAGCAAGGTGAAGTTGGAAGCCTTCAACTGGAACATTTCTCACAAAAATAAGACTTTTAGATCGCTCTCTATAGCTAGATACACATTAAGAGTATATATATCTGCACGCCGTAGAATGTCAATTAGGAAGTTCCGATGCTTTCTCCACACCCTTGGATCTATAACAAGCTATCGTATAAGTGACTTGCTGTAGAGGAACCAGCAAATCGTTGTCAACGCACTCATACCTGAAAAAAGTCAAATTGAGGAATCAGCTTCAGTACTTAAAAATACGATATACTTGATACTGTTGCAAATATCAGTTACACTCACAACTTTTTGCAGAGATCATCAGTTACTGTGGAGAGAGTAATGATCTTCATTCTTGTTTCCATAAGCTTATTTTCAGGATAATCAGCAAATGGCTCTTCTAAAAACATTGAAAGTCTTTCAATATTTGTTTCAAGTTGTTGCTGCTGATCCTCAAAAAGGTTTTGCTTTATTTGCCTTTCCTCTTTTGTGAATTCATTCGCGAAAAGATCACCAAAATAGTAGTACGCAAATGGATAGGAACATGCGACAGCTCGCCTTGATAGGGAGAGTCTATCAAATCCACTCATTGCCCAGCTGAAATCTTTTAACTGCAATTCCTTTGCTTCAAGGCTACGGACTTTATCAAGTAATTTTTGTTTAGATTTAGACGCTTCAATCTTCAATGAATCAATATGAGCCTTATATCGACGATAATAGTGAGTAAGACGCCAATAATCATCTACGGAATCTGCACTTTTCAAATGGTTATCTTTGTATCTGCCACAAGTGTGACCTTTTATACTTCTCCATGAGTGATCAAGTCCAGTACCTTCACCACAGAGCCAACTAACAAAGAACATTTTGCAGAAATGTTAATATGATCATAAGCATCAAGTAAGAGGAATTCATCTACTATATTTAAAGTGCAGTGCACTAAGCTCTCGCTATGCGCGGGACCGGGGGAAGGGCCGGACCATAAGGGTCTGTGGTACGCAGTTTTATCCTGCATTTCTGCAAGAGACTGATTCCACAGCCCTATCACATGACCTCCTGGTCACATGGCAACAACTTTACCGGTTACGCCAAGCTCCCCTTCAATTGATATACTATATTTGTCTTACCAAAATGGCTGTCCACATATACAATGTACAAGGTTGCATCCTCCATCCTTTTCGACAATTTTATAACATTTTGGACAATGCATGGTTTTCTCTGACATCCAAGTGACTGTTGGTGCTTCAGCGTCGCACTTCTTAAGCCAAAGATCCCACATTACACATGAACAAGGTGAGTGCAGTTCACACAAGCAATTGAAACAGAATTGTTTACCACATGCACATTCAACTTCACAGTACTCATCATCCTCAACACGGATTGCGTTTCCACAATGAGGAACACTAGGGCACCATTTAACCCGCTTATTATCCTCAATATATGATTCTAGGATAAAACGATCAAACTTCTCAGCCAAATTTGGATCCTTTGCAGTGACTAGATCCCTAATCTTTCCTTCATCACAGATTGCTTTGCACTTTTGAGCCATGCATGTTATACGTCTACTCTTCCCATCATTTATCCTTACTATGAAATACTCTGTCCAGCCTACGCAAGAAAAAGAAAAAACCCAACCTTTAGGCTACACCATTCATAAATAGGAGTCACACAAATCCATAAAACTGAGAACAACAAGAAGTTCAATCAAGCAAATCTAGTTGATTAACTTTAGACGACAAGAAATATCGCTATCATACAAGCCTAAAAATACAGAAAGCTTAAGCATGACCAAGTAAGGAAATGGCCTCTTCATATGGTTGATACAACAACAACAACAAAAACAACAACCCAGCAGAATCCCACTAGTAGGGTCTGGGAGGGTAGAATGTACGCAGACATTACCCCTACCCGGGAGGAGTAGAGAGGTTTCCGGGAGACACTTGGCTCAGAGACAAAAGATACATAACAACAACAAAAAACAGAAAAATAACATCAGCATCGTGAGAGACAGCAAATAAATGGAAGAGCAATAACACAAATACTATGCAAAAGTGTGAAACACAAGATAAACCGCTAGCAATCCTAGACAAAACACTATCACGGTACAAAGAGGACCTCTTCGTATGGTTGATGCCACTAATTAATGATGCAGTAAAAGGAGAAGGATCATAAGGCTCACACATGATAACAGAAATGTAAAATGGCTGGAAAATAACCTACAAAGGAAGTTAACAGCATTGTTTATGCTGATCAATGAGCAGAAATGTGATTCAGAAAAAAGCAATACAGAATGAGAGATTAGGGGAAAGGATGAAAGATGCTTACAATCATTGCAAAACCTATGATTGCAATCCATCATCGTCGTTTCCTCAGCAGGGAAATCTTCAAAGCAGATTTCACATGTTATTTCAGTTGGGGGCTCGGAGGCAGGATGCTGATCATCTTTCTCTTCAAGTGATACGCCAGCTTCCGCGTACAATTTTTCCTTCCCTCTTTCAACAAACACCGCAAAGACCTTATCAACATCCCATTGATAATGAATAAGCAATGTCCGAGCATGATGTTCCTTAACAGAAAGCAAGTCCACCACTCTTTGCAAATCTTCTTTCTGCAAATATATTGAAATGTTTCACATCTCTGACACTAATAACAAATTGAAAAAAAGATTAAATTTTGGGACAAAGATGTGCTCACCTGTGCTGCTAAAAGGGACTCTTTCCTGATTACCTGTAAAAGCCAAAAAGCAGGACTAAATTTTCACATTTACACAACTATCAGAACATTAAATACCAAAGGTCACATAATTGAAAGACCATTTTGCTTTCTATACATGAGTTAAAGAGGAAATCAATGGCATTTTACTAGAAGTTCGTAATATATCCTCAAGCAATAAATTAGATACCAAACCTTTGTCAAACTCAAACAGGCTAGTCCTTAATCACTCAGCAGAGTCAACAACAAAGAGTCAACAACAAACACGACAACAACAATTGGAACTATTTGGCACCAGCTGAATCTTTAATATGCGTCCAGCTTCATTTGGACGCATTTCATTTAAATCTACCTTCATCCCAGTTTATGTGACACTTTTTGCTTCTAAGAGTCAATTTTACAAATCGTTTTGAAGCTAAATTAAATTAGATCAACTCAAGATTACGAACAACAACAACAACATACCCATTATTATCCACATCGAGATCAACTCAGTATTATAAAACTAAAATTTTGATATTCAAAAACTATACGATTAGTACTATACGTTGCAATTCTTCTCAGGTCGATATGATGAAAAATATATATTTCAAAATGATAGTTAAAATTCACATAATTTGAATCTCGAGAAGTGAAGTGTCACATAAATTAAGACAAAGGGAGTAATTAGTTATTAGTTCTCTAATACTAGATGTTCTCTCCATTTTCAAGTGACACACAATTCTCTAAACATAACAAAAAGGTCGCTGAATAGTGCAAACCTAATCCTACAACTTAATCAAGTAAAAAACCATCATGTATCATCCATATAAGCATATTTCGAGAGTCTATCGGAAACAATCTCTCTACCACCACGATGTAGGGATAAGGTTTACCTACGCATTACTTCACCAGACCCAGCACTATGGGTATGTTGTTGACTTGATAGTCAAATTTAGCACAGCATTATATTTCCTTACCATAAGTTTAAGGGGAAAAGAATCACAAGAGGAAAAGGGCAGAAGAAAATAATATTTGGGAAAATTTATACTATACCCTGCAAGAAGGAGCTTTGGCACAGGACACGTCACGATCATATTCATTGACATTTTCATCATCATCGTACGCTCCATTATAGTATTCCTCGTCACTGCTGCCATACTCCGACATTGTAATAATTTATAGGAAACTCAAAAATGAAAAATGTGGCACAATAATGGTAAATTAGGCTCGGTTAATTCTTTAGAAGGGAAATTTGCTTCTTTTTAATTCGACACCAATGCAAAATATTGGTGACGAATTTTGGAGAGGAAGCAAATAACCCCTCCAATTAGAGACAATCTTTGTGTGTGTACTTTTTGATGTTATTAAGGTTGTTAATTTCTTGTTTCCTAGGAAATTAAAGAGAAAAGCAGAGTGATTTTTTGATTGTTGTGATATTATTGGCCTTTATACAGGTTCTTTGTTCACTGGCTTTAAAAAATTAATTAGAGTGAAGGTGGACCGTAAATAGTGTAGAAGAGAAGAAGGTAGAAGAAAAGGCGCTAAACCAACAACTAATTTTGCCTATTTATTAATTTACTTTTTAGTGATTGAAAATAAAGAGTGTTTTGAATTGAAATGAAGATAGTTGTGAATAATGTGGAGGAAAATATGGTTAATACTTATCTGCACTCCTCGTTTACACCAAACTAATCAATTTAATGCGGTTACAAATTATAGTGAGGAACTGAGGATTCAATTCAACCATGGTTAGTGATAAATGTATTTATAAGAAACAAATATTTTAAATTCACTCATCTGATTCTGATGTAATCAATTCTATTATTTTTTCTCAACGCGCTTGTTTATATTTTGTGTAACTCACACAAAATATTGCCCTAAAATCACATCTCAATCTAATACTCCCAGTGATTTTTTGGCCGCCTTTTTATGGTCCAAAATAAGTGATTTTTTCAATTTCAAAAATGAATTAATTATTTTTTTCCTACATTGCCCTTGGAGTAAATAATGTTGGAATATGTGTTAGGAATGTTGATGTGAAGAGATAGTAAAAGTTAATATGGTCAATTTATTGCTAATTAATGTTAAAAGATGAATTTCTTAATCTGTGTGAAAACAACTAAAAAGTCACTTATTTTGGACCGGAGCGAGTAGCTGTTATTAGTCGATATTTCTCACAAATCATTTGGCTCCATCTGTACCCATTTCATTCCAGGCTTTAAAAATTAACAGGTAACAAAATCTTCAAATGATATTAAACTCTCTCGGTGAATGTTTACAATGTGAATCTAGACTTACAAACTCAATAACAACTTCAACAGATTCAATTGTAATTCTGAGTCAAGACTGATACAAAATTTACAAGAAGCATTCGAGTAATGGATCAGAAACATTTCCGATCTCCAACTGTCGAACCAGATCATTCATATGGTATTTCCCCAATCTGCGTTAATAAAACCACCTAATCTGCAAACCAAAAGTAGAAAGAATTACAAACACAAAGCTTGGTTTACATCATTCATTTATTTGCAAAGGGACAAAAAAGTGCATTGAGGAATCCATAATATGGCTATGAATTTCATGCCTGATCAATCCATTACGTATTAATAAAGCAATGGTCTATGATGATTTCCATACCTTTCTACCAAATGCAACAATGGTAAATAAGAAGTTCCCAACCTAGAAAGGGAAAGCAAAGAAACGTGAGTAAATTCCATTAAAGCTCTTGCACTTGTGTGCTTCAGTGGAAAAGCGCACAGTTTTTCAAACTGAAATTTTATTTTGGAGTATAACCTCAACGCTTGGAAAATTGTGGACGCTTGCGAGCCTTCTTGAGACCAACTTTCTTCCGCTCCACAACTCTGGCATCTCTAGTTAGCAGGCCCTCTTCCCTCAAAGGTTTTCTATGACTCTCACTGACCTTTAGGAGAGCACGAGCAATGCCAAGGGAGATTGCTTGAGCCTGCCCGGAAAGACCACCACCTTCCACCTTGACAAAAATATCATAGCTAGCCTCATATCCTAAAGTGGCCAGAGGAGTTTTAACATATTGAATCCACAACGGATTTCCTTGAAGATATTCCTGCAATTCATGACAAGTGTTAGTCTCATAGAATCAAAGCAACAAAGCAATGAAGAAAAAGATAGCAGTACATTACATACAAAAAGAAGCAGGCAATGTTATTCAGAATGTTAATGGCTTGCCTCATCGACACCGAGTATATGACAGAGAACTCAATAATCTAGATGCACTTCCATAGCAACATTTTCTTTTTCATAAGGTAAGATAATTTCATTAACAGAATACCGAGGAGGTACTTCAAAAAGAAAATGTTAGAGCATTGCTTGCTACAATTACACTCCCAAAAAGTCGAGAGTTCCCATAGCAACATTATAGAAGTACAAATTTCACACACCTTTTGATCCCAAGTTAAGGGTTTTCAAGTGTGCTAAACACAACTAATTCCCTATATTAGGTTAGCACGTCCTACTTATCTAATATAATTATTCAATTTCTGTCATGCTTTTAGAAATGTAATTCGAAACGGATAAGTTGTGTTCTCATGCTTCTGTTACAACTTATATGCACCGATGATTCAGAGAACTAGTTTACACATGCATTTCTCAGAACTCAAAGTTATCAATTATACTTATTCTGCAACTTTGTTATCATTGCTTTTCCAAGTCAGATCACACTTTACAATCTCTATACACTCTAAGAGAGCTGTCCCTCCCTTATATATTTCTTCACATAGAACATTATGAAGCACCACTCGTCTTCCTAAACCCTGCTATCTACATCCATTTTAAGTGACCAACAACTTTAAATAAGACACGTGAGAATCATGGTCAAACCATGATAAACCAACGGGCTACCTGCTTATTTTATGAAACTAAGCAAGATAATACCTAATGCAATTGCTTGAGAAACGAAATGTTTTCCAAATTATCATCTGCAATAAATTGTTCTAATGACAGATAATTTTATATATGCCCCCCCCCCCCTACATGAATCTTCTGTCAACATTCAGTTTCAATTGGTTCATTTCATCCAAAAGTAAAGAAACTGTTAACTTAGCCACATTAGTGCCTGTCTGTATGTCTTCTACATATTTATCGCAAACTAGTTGAAGCACTCTGCTCTAATTGGTCCATTTCATCGAACACTAAGCAATTTCTCAATCAAGGCACATTAGGTTCTCTAAAGCTCACACTTATTCAACATGCACAAATCTCCACTGAAACTTTAAAAAGGCAATTCTATTTTACCGATATAATAAACCTAAAAACACAATTTCTATTAAACAAAGCATATTGTTAAATGAAGCTGAGGAAGGAGAACGAAGTGGACCTTGGCATCACGATAGTTGATGATGATTTTTCCAGAACCTTCCTGAAGGACAACACGAGCACTGGCGCTTTTACGTCTACCAGTTCCGAAAATAGGCTGTGCAGCAAAACCGCCAGGAAGTCTACTTTTCACAAGCTTCAGAAGTTCCTCTCGCGTTTCCAATTCCGGCGGCGCCGGTGCTTCGGCGACGGAAGCTGACACTACGAGTGTAGGGATTTTGGAAGTGAGAGATAAAGGGAATGACTTTGAATGTGTGAGAGATATGGCATAGGGTTTTTGAGAAATTTGTGAGGAGAAGGAGAGAGAAGCAAAGGATGAGGTGAGAGAAGCGAGAGAAATCGCCATTTTCAACTTTCTCTCGGGTGAAGAGTGAAGGGTCGAATTTTGAAGCGAAGCAGAGCAGTGGATAATGTCAAGCAGATCGGTAAAGGTCTGTTTGGTTGAAGGGACTGTTTAAACCCCAATCCCTTATCTCAATGCGGCAATACCCAAGATTTTTTTTTCTTCCTTTTGCCTCAAAGGTATATATATTATATTAATAATGCATAGATATACATATAGATTTTATTATTAATACAAAGATTAATATTGTGAGCCAATGTTGCAGTTGCTTTGCTGTGATTATTATTTCTTATGCCAACAATTGAAGGTAACATTGACTATGCCAAAAAATATGTTTCTTACACCACCAGTTAAACATTATACTATTTTATTTATTTTAATTTATGTGAATCTATTTATTTTTTAATTCATGTAAAAAAAAAGACTCCTTTTTGAAAATAATTTATACAGTGATTTATAACCACATAAAATATATGTGTCTCATTTTATACTACAAGTTTAATATTCTTTTCTTATATAAACTTTGTGCCCTATTAAATAAGTTCACAGAGAGAGTAATATTTTATGTGGAGGTATTATGTAAAAGATTCATTTTGCTAAAGCAGTCCACCAAAGGACTCCTAGAAAGTTGTCATGTCAGGAGTAAGTGAAATCCCCATCCTCTGGGAGGCAGGGGTGAAGCTATGCCCTTCGTCCTAAAATTATTAAGTATATATAGATAAAATATTAAATTTTAATAATATATAATATATATTGAATAACTTTTTATGGTGAACTTTTTTACTTCTTTCAAGTTTAAACACCCTAGATAAATTTCCTAGCTTCGCGATTACTAGGAGGCTAAAAAGAAGAAGGGGAGAAAAAGGTGTTGAAAACTATTAACCCCCTAAAATATCTATATCATCATATATATATACTATATTATAAGTATAAAGACTCAAATTAGAAATTGAAAGACTAAAATAATCCTATAAAATTGAGTGACTTTATAGTACCCTTCAACATAGTATACATTTAAATAATTTTTGTCTAAAAACGTCCATACACATTCTAACAAAATTAATTTAAAAAGTTTAATTGAAATAAATACAAACATCCTTTGACCTTCACTATTAAAAAGTACCTCATATTAAATACTTAATAGGTACATGAATGTGATTAACTGAGAATTCTATTAAATAATAAAGTATAACTACACGTTAATTCAAATTATTTCACGTCTTAGCTTTAACTTTTGCTCATTTATCTTCCACCCTATCCTTTGTTATCCTTTCTATCATTTTATAAAATGTATAAGTTTAGATCACTTTATTATTCATTAGCTATATCAGTTTTCTCATAAAAACCAAAATGTGATAAAATCTAAAAATAGTACTATAATAGATGTTTGTAACTCCTAAAGAAATTATTCCGATTAATCATCATACTATATTAAAAGTGGGTACACCTTTAAGTTAAAAGTTGATTTACGAAAATATCTTTTAAAAGTTGAGTGGCCATTTTATCCCTAATACAAAAATTATCATGTTTTCTTATTAATTTATAATTTAGCTTATTCTAAAATTTTCAAAAGTGTCTAAAAACATTACAAAATTAAAGAGGGAAGATGAGAATACTTCCGTTTTCAAAACCTTTTATGGTCCAAGACTCTTTAACGTTTTAGAAACCGTTTAATTTACTGTTATAAATGAAAGATCATGATAGTCTTGCAAACTATATTGCAACAATAAATAGTATTAAACAAACAATAGTGGAAGATAAAACTTGAGACCTAATCCCACCTTCTAAAATGGAGTTTCAAAATCATAAATCTGGGAATTTCAGTTTACATAAGTAAGTCGTGGCATGGCATTTTTTTATTTATTTTGTTATTAGTTGCGGAGCTTTTACTTGTATTTTATTCCTTCTTTTTTTGTAGGTTGCAAGCTTATCTTCAATTGGTTTCTTCTTCCCTTTTGTTCTTTTTATGAATCATTGCATTTGATTGTTATGTTCCTTTTTGCTTCTGTGTAATATATTATTGTATCATTTTAACATTTTTATTACACCTTATATTATAAGAGTGAATAACAAGGTGTCTAATTACTTTATCACATTATCCTATTTCTCATGTTTCTGTTGGAAATTCTCTTTTCTCATAATTTTTTTTTTTATTTCGATATTTCACTTAGCAACACTTGCAAGCGATATGTAAATCTGTTTAATTTTTTTAAGCCTATTAGATAAGTTTATTTTCTTCTAACTGCTTACTATGTTGGGACTTGTACTGATAGGGTAGCATGATATTTTAATAGTATTTATATTGTTCAAACAAGTCTGTATTAATCGATATGGAACACATGTGCAATGCACGTGTTCGGAAACTAGTTACTAAAAGTGGGAACCCCTAAATTAAAAAGTTACATATATACCCTTCTATTTAATCAGATAATTATTTATTATTAAGTATTAGTCAATTATTATATTTACATAAAAAAAATAAAAAAACCAATGAGTTGGTGTCTTTTCAGAAGGTTGTGTCTGTTGCTTACTCTTTCATTTGAAACTTAACAATTGGCTTTAGAAAGTAAAAGGCGTTCTCTTAAACACTCGGCCAATGCATTCTTCAAAACAAAAAAAAATTTGTCATTCTTCCTATTGGGTTGCATAAATAAATACTCTCTTCGGTACAAAATAAGTAAATTTTTGCATGTTTTCACGCATATTAAAAAACTCACCTTTTAGTATTAATGAGCAATAAAATTGATCATATTAACCTTTATTATCCTCCGTAAATACTCCTAACACATACTCCAACATAATTTACTCCAAGGACAATGTAGGAAAAAAATAATTAATTCATTCTCAAAATCTGAAAAAACCACTTATTTTAGACCACAAAAAAAAGTCAAAAAATCACTTATTTTGAACCGGACGGAGTAGTAAAAAATATCATTATCTCGACACAATCAATTAAAGCAACACAATTCAAGAGTCAAAACGGGATTGAGAATATTATGGTTAAGTCATTGATGATTTTCTTTAGTGTGTCGCGCAAGACTAAATTCAAAGGATCGATCTCCCCGTTGAGGGAAACAAGATGATAAAAGTTGACTGCCCAAAGTTAATCATATGGGTTTTCGTAAAAGAAGAAAAGCCAAACAAAAATAACAATTTCAGGAAGTTCAAATCATTACAGTTTCTACTACTGAATGGCCAAAAAAGAAGGAAGTGGCATTAAAATTGGGTTTTACTTTGTTTATTCTTTAATTATTTGTCCTTTATAATTTTTACAGTCCAATATTAAGTATAGATGGTCGTAATCTCATAATTATAATGTGTCTTGCATGCATGTTATGATTAAGAATAACTAAGGTTATTTGAGTAGTTATTTATTTTACCAAATGAAATTAATTTGTCATTATATAATTTAGTTGCATGCATGAAACTCATATTGTAGGCTCAATGCATAGATTATAATAGATATAAGTCATGGTATTCTTTTCTACAAGATCAAAGCGGATTATATAAATGATAATAGAACTTGTGGCAATTGTAACATAGAAAATATTGATTACGAAATGAGTTGAGATGAATCGAAAAAGTTCTTTTCTAATTTATGAAAAAAGAAGTTAGATAATTAAGTTGTTTATCTACGATGTTTTAGATATATTGCCTAGGGCTTGATAATTTGTGATGGACAATAATGTACATATTTGTTAGGTTGCAATATAAATGCTTAGCAAAATAAATATGTAGCTCTATTAAACAAAATGTTGATAGTCAAGTTTTTCGGTGAAAGTAAAATATTACTATATTAGTTTCGACTTTTCAGAAAATTATATCAACAACTACTATCAGGGAGAATACTTAACTACTTTAACACTAGGTAGTCTTTCGCCACATAAATACTTTGTCAAATCCATTATGTCAATTACGCTTCTCTTATTCGATTTCTTCATTTATCTTTGTATATGTATTTTATATACTTAATAAGTGTCTACATACACCAACGAGATATTAGATTTATTTACACTCCCTTGAATATGTTAGTTTTATATGAAAATTTACTTATAATGCGACTTGAAAGTTTTTGACCCTTTTCAAATGCCTTAAGAGATGATACAAGGATGATATATAGAGGCCTTATTTTAATTAAATTGATTTTATTTTACAATTTATGTGCACGCACAAGATGTTAAAGTTCTTAAAATTACTTCAGAATGTTGTCTATTTCAAACAATAATCATCATAGAAAATACATAATCTAATCTGTTCTTTTTTTTTTATTATTATTATTATTATTATTATTATTATTATTATTATTATTATTATTATATGATTTTTCTTTTGGCTATCTAAAAATCTTTGGTTTAGTCAAAATGACAACCAAAATTATTAGAATCGATCCGATGTTGGATTATCGCACAATGTATTTTTATATAGCTAACTTTACATAGCACTTTCAGAAGGGGTATTTTTATTGATAACAAGACTCTTGTTCATTGACAGAGTAATCGAAACAAATGAAAGGAGCATACACCAGGAAGATCGTCTTTAAGGAAGTATTATAAGGAAGTATTATGTGGGATACGCTTTGTTACATGTTTGTACCTCATAAAATTAAAATAAGCAAATCACATATATACATAAAACATTAACGGGAACTTGCATTTTATTCTTTCATGTATACTTATTTATTTCAAACTCTTCTAATAATATAAATATTATTTTATAAAATTGTATACTACATGGCTCGGTATACACGTGCAACGCACGTTCCGAGACACTAGTAAAAATAAAAAGTTTGAAGTAGAGGAATGAAATGAAGGTACTGAAATAAGGTGATATACTCTATGCAATTTGGTTTGTAAACTAATGACTTGATAAAAAGTAATGGGACGATAATGTTTTAGCGTGTAATAGAGTAACATATAGTCATTGGTTTGTATCGTGAGTATCAAGTAGCAACCTATTCATATTGGGGTTTAGCATCAGCAAAGAACAAGAGGGCTCTGTCGTCCTCTTAACAACTTGTACTGTTCAGAAATTTAAAGACTTCACGAGGACATTGAAGTTCACATACTGACCAAACAAGATAATGAGTTTTTTTCAGCACCACAGAGTATGAAACATCATTCTGTTTCCAATACCTCGGCCAATCATGTTGGTGCTTTCATCTTAACATCTGTGTCACTAGACAACCTAGTGCAGTTTCTACATTATATGCTAAACTATATAGTCAAAGTTCCATACTTGAAAGTTGAAACCCATAAATCTTACTAGGCCTTAAGCTCTCTAGCTTTGACATGCTAACGATTAAGGGTCAAGGTACACAATTTCAGCTTGTACTGAAGCTCTCCTGAAGCGAAGCAACTCTTTTAACATCTCCCATGCACCATCAACAGAAGCGGGCTTAACCGTCATCCTTTCAAGAATAGGTGAATTTGCAAGCAGAAAATTGATGAAATTCAGCTCTTGTTCTACGCCAGAAATACCAGCAATTTTAACATGCCGCAGTTGATTAAACATACAATTCTGATAATTCTCTTCCATAACACTGGCCACTGTTCTCAGAGCAATTTGTTCTTCTGTACGTGCCTGCATAACGACAACGACATGAATGCATAGAACTTTAAAGGCACAGTTCACCATAGACTGAGAAATATACAAAAGCTGCGAATTGGTATGTGTTATATGAATATATCAATGCAGTCAAGCGTGACGATGCCAGTTTAAGATTGGTCCTAATGAAGTTCAAGTGATATCTGAAACTCACCAACAGCTCGAGCTCTTGTAGGTTAGGGGAACTTCTGAGAAGGCAAAGTGCTGCCAGACACTCATCCAAATGGTTGAAATTTATGCGTATCGAAAGAAAACTAAGCTCGTTACAAGGTGTAGGTAGTCGTCCTGGTACCTTACCATCAGCCAGATACTGTGGGCATAACAATGATTAGCATTTGTAATGAGCATAACATGCAATGTAAAAACTTCCTCCAAAGTTGACTTAGTTTCTCCATTTTCAAGCATCCAATAAATAATGCAGGGAGAGAATTTGGCAAAGGCGTCCTTTAGCAATTTTTTACATTGGGTTTAAAAAATAAAAACAGGTAGGGTCTGTTAGGCTGGGTACAAGATATATTACACAACAGTGTATTTGTGAAAATCTTTTCAAGAAACCAATTCTTACAAAATTTCCAGTGAATCTAAAACGACGCCAATGGCAGTAGTAGAAAGTAATGTCAAATGTGATGATAGTGTATTTTGAAATAGTAAATCATAAACGGTGATTACAATGGTTCGAATAAGGACTAGTGAGTACTAATGGGCAGTGACAGTGGGAGATTCATAACAAAATATGACTTGCACCATAGGACACAAGTCATTTTCACGTGGTAGTTTTAAATGACTTTGACCATAGTCCATAATCAAATTGCAGAGTGTTAGACAACCAAACAACAGAAAGTAAAAGATCCAACTGCATACTTTTGATTGTCAAACATCTTTTTATGCTGAAGTTTTACAGAAAACAAATGTTTGGGAAGAGAAGTTGCCCTGAACTCTCGGGAAATCGACAATCATAGCACGAAAGATAAGTATGAAGAATACCTTCAAGAAAAAGCTCTGTACTTCAAGCCTTTGAATACGAGGCAAATTAGCAAAAAACTTTACCAAATTTCCAGCACTGCCTAGAGTAAGATTTCTGTCAAATCCAGGAGTAACATACAACCCAATAGAAACGATGGCAAGATTGAATGTGTCCATAAAATTGATGTCTTCAAAGACACCTCCAATGTCAAAGAAGAGGAGATTTGGTGCGTGGATTTTAAGATCAGAAAAACCCTCAAAATTCATTAGTGTAAGCCGCTCAAGTAAATAGCAGCTCGATACAAGGTGCTCGAATGCATCCTGTTCCATGGTGATGTGCTGAAGATCGAGGCTTTTCAAGCTTCTAAAGCCACTGAATGAGAGAGGAGGTTTTAGAAGACAATTAAACAGCTCCAAGTGGATCAACTTTTGACAAAGATATATAGACGAATGGAGTTTGTAGCGGTGTCCTTTCCATATTTCAAGAATAAATTCCTTCACAGAACCTCTTGATAGAAAGAGAATCCATCTATCAATATCACACACCCCTTGAAGATCCCGGTGAGAAAGCTTGAACTTGTGTATGGGACCAGAATGAAGTAGGAGAACATGATCAACAATGTTTACTATCTTATTTTTTATGAAGGTTTGGTCTTGGGAAGAGATCAAAAGAGATTGATTGTCAAATACAAGGTTTGGAAGAGTAACCCATTTATATCTCCATTTACTGGATAAGACACTTGTCCTCACAGCATCTCTAAGTGACAAATGAGACAAAATCTTGTCAACAATCTGTGCTGGTAAGTTGCTGATCTTGTCCACCTCTAGTTCTGCATCGCAAGGGTGGTTCGGTAGTATCCTTTGCTTCTGCATAGTGACAAAGAAGAAGTCCATTCAAATGAGAGAGACATGTCTCTTTAGTTCACAACATGAATCCTTGCAAATGTTAATATGAAAACCCAAAAAAAAATTAGAAATCATCACAGCAGGTTTTTTTAACCAAGAACAACATAATCAGACCAGAGCACTCGAGCAATAAATTTTTGAAAAGAAAAATATGATGCTACCAGACTTTTTGTAAAAGGAGACCAGTTTAGATATCCTGACCAATATTTAAGCAATTATGAGCAATGCCCCCGATTCAAGTAGTGCTTTATTTGGTAAAGCTCAAGGAACAGGAACTGTTATAACTCTTCTCGGTGGGGTCCACCCACAAACACATAAGTTTAAGAATGAGCAGTAGTGCCCATCAGCTACTGCATTTGTTTTTCCCGTTGTCAAGGCTGAGCGAGTGATGACAACCTCTAAAATTGTGCTAGAAAATATAGTAATGTAATTTGTCAAACTTATCAAAGAGTAAATACACTAATATACTCTGTCAAGAAATGCAGCAGATAAGCTAAAAACTAGGGGGATCAATTATCTTATCGCCAGAAAAAGAAAATGTAGAAAAAAAGCAACTATCAGTTGAAAAAATGAATTCATCATTACGCAGTCCACCATGAAAGGAAGCATGGAACTTACCACAACACTCATTTCCGGAAATGAGATAGTCAAGAACGGCACACCTCAGAGAGTTCAGAGTAATATCTCTATTTGAGGATTTGGGCTGGTCTGCCTGATTAAAAAAAAAGAGACAAACGTAACAATAAGCCACCAAGTAGCATTAGCATCCATAGAGTAGTAGAAGGCAGACATCCACTTGCATGAACATTAGAACTGTAGCTCTCTACTATTTTCGAAAAGAACAGTCTCATTCCTTCACCACCAAAGTTTCATTTTTTTAAGAATGCTGAATTAGATTTCAGTAGTCATTTGAACATCTCCACAACAGAAGCAACCACTTCAAAATGTTGGTTCGAAAAGAGATGCCCTAACTACTAACTTCATCAATTAGCTAATGAATTCATTATAGAATTTTGCAAAGTTGTTTGGATAACTTTTGAAAGAAAGTTTCCGAAATTCCCTTTTTCTGAAAAGGCATCAAGCAAAAAGAAAATGTGTTTGAATAGTTGTAGGTTTTTGAAGATTGTAAGTGTTTTGTAGGCCGGGGAACTTTCTTAAAACAACCCTACACCACTTCTTCAAAAAATAAAGGGGCAGCCCGTGCACTAAGCTCCTGCTATGCACGGGGTTCGGGAAAGGACCGGACCACAAGGTCTATCATACCCAGTCTTACCCTGCATTTCTACAAGAGGTTGTTTCCACAACTCGAACTTGTGACCTCCTGGTCACATGACAACAATTTTACCAGTTACGCCAAGGCTCCCCTCCCTTCTTCAAAAAAATAGCTTCTAAAAAAATTTAAACAAACACATATTTGTACAAATTTCTTCAAACATTTCCTTTATTTGGTTTTAATAAATTTTATGCTTGTCCTTCACTAATTGAGGTACAATTCAAGCGAATCATTTAAATTTGCCACTTACACACTTCCAGTACAATGTACATTCAATTGATTAAAATCATATGGAGAATCGCTAACATAACTCACAATTAAAAGTTTCCAAGTAAATCAAAATCAGAGGCATTTAACCAATGAATAAAAATTATTACATATCCCCAAAAAATGAGCAATTATACAATCAGTTACACTTATGTTAGCAGAAATTAGTGTATTAATATAGTGCAAGTTGTTTTCGGAAAGGGAAAAAAAGACCTAAACGAGCCCAGGCAAATGAAATTAACTCAAAAGAGCATAATTCACAAACAACAGTTGTTTTCTTAGCTACTTCAGAAAGAGATCCATTAAACCTAAATTGATATTTAACACAATGATTACTTAACAATTCTAGAGCTTAATTTCTGAACCATAGTAAAGGGCTAAATTAGCAGAGAGAGAAAGACGAATACCTTTAGCTTGACGAATTTGATATTCAGTTTAGCCGGAAAAATAGAAGCTACTGGGTGTATGATGGAGGAGAGAAAACGTGTAGTAGAGCACAATACAGAGCAGTGGCACTACACCGTTTATACTAAAATTTAATTGTTAGAACACGTCATTTGAAGTATTGGAATTTGGAGCTACTGATTAAGGGCCCGTTTGGTTATAAAAAAGATTATTTTTTCGAAATTCTTTTTACTTTTTTAATATAAAATTTTCAAATTTCACTTGAAGTTAAATTTTAGATATTTTCGAATTTGGAGAACTCCAAACTATTTTTCAAAATTTTCACTTTAAAGCACTCACAAAAAATAAAAAATAACTCCAAATTGTATTCATATCCAAACCCAATTCCAATTTTCAAATACCATTTTCAATTTTAATTTTTTTTCACTCTTTTCCGATGCTATTTGCAGATGATATTGTATCCGATGATATTGTATTTATTGACCAGACGCGCGAAGGTGTGAACGCGCAATTAGAGGTATGGAGGCAGACCCTGGAATCTAAAGGTTTCAAGTTGAGCAGGACCAAAACAGAATACTTGGAGTGTAAGTTCAGTGGCGAGACTCAAAGAGGAGAAGGGGAGGTGAGGCTAGACTCGCAGGTCATTCCTAGGAGATGGAGTTTTAAGTACCTTGAGTCTATTATTCAAGGGGTGGGGAGATTGATGAAGATGTCACACATTGTATTGAGGCAAGATGGACGAAATGGAGACTCGCTTCCGATGTTTCGTGTGACAAGAAGGTGCCAAAAGGATAAGTTCTATAGAGTGGTGGTCAGACCAACGATGTTTTATGTGGTTGAGTGTCGGCCAATCAAGATCGCTCATGTCCAGAAGATGAAGGTAGTAGAGATGAGGATGTTGAGATGGATGTGGGGGCACACCATGTTAGATAGGATCAGAAATGAGGTTATTCGCGACAAGGTGGGTGTGGCCCTTATTGAAGACAAGATGCGGGAAACACGACTTAGGTAGTTTGGTCATGTGAGGAGGAGGAGCACAGACGTCCCGGTGAGGAGGTGTGAGAGGTTGGCACTGGAGGTCCTACGAAGAGGTAGAAGTAGGCCAAAGAAGAGGTGGAGAGAGGTGATTATGCAAGACATGACGCAGCTTCAACTGAAGGAGGACATGCCCTTGATAGGAAGGTATGAAGGTCGAGAATTAGGGTAGTAGAGTAGGTGGTCTAGTGTCACGACCCGAAATCCCACCTTCGGGCCATGATTGCGTCTAACGTTGAACCCGCTAGACAAGCAAACATTTGAACTAAATAAAACTCATTAACAACTAAAACGAACGAGATAACTAAGGCATCGATGGTCAACAATATGAAGGTTAATAAATTACCAAAAATAATATAGCAACTTCAAAATAAAACCCATATACAAATCCCAGAACTGGTGTCACATACTCACGAACTGTCTAAGAGATTACTAAAACAAAGGTCTGAAAATAAGTACATATGACTGTCTTTGAACTATAAGATAAGACAGAGCTGAAAGTGAAGGGTAGAAGGTGACGCCAAGGCCCACGAACGTCTGCGGGTCTACCTCGATGTCTCCTGTATGAACTGATGGAATGCTCCGACCGTCAGTGACCACCGGGTCCGGCTGCGTAGTCTGCACAACATAAAGAAGTGCAGGTGTAGCATCAGTACAACCGACCCCATGTACTGAGTAAGTGCCGAGCCTAACCTCGGCGAAGTAGTGACGAGGCTAGAACCGACAACAATATATGTACTTGTGCAATTCTATATAATAACAGGAAAATGTCGACGGAAATAAGCAAGTAAAACATATACGGGGAGAACATGCTGGGGGTAAAAGGGGCAACAAAATGCTAGCACAGTAGAACAGGGTAATAACTGAAGTGTAAAAAGTAAAAGCAGGAATTTAACGTCTCAGGACAGATAATGAACAGCAAAAGGCACGCCATGTCCCCTCGTGCATAATCTCGCAATCACTCAGCACGAAATGTCCCCTCGTGCATAAATAGTAACACTCGGCACGGAATGTCCCCTCGTGCAATAAATAATCAATGATTAACACGGGTGTCCCCTCGTGTGATAAATAACAAATAATCAGCACGTCATGTCCCCTCGTGCGATAAATAATAAACGATCAACACAGCATGTACCCTTGTGTGATAAATAATAAACAATCGGCACGACATGTCCCCTCGTGCGATAAATAATAAACGATCAACACG
>ML256370.1:0-47106 GCA_005239495.1 Nicotiana undulata | reverse complement strand
TATATATAAAGGATCGGGCTGCGCGCCGCAACAATATAGCGCTTGGGCTGTAGGAGACACTCCGGAGTCTATACACCCCTAGTGGGCGCAGTCGATTATTACTTGGATCGAATTGCATGCCGCAACAGATATTATATGGATCGGGCTGCATGCCGCAACGTATGTTATGTGGATCGGGCTGCACGCCGCAACGGTTATGTGTATTCATGGTACCTGTTGAGTGAGAGTGTTGAGTGTGAGCATTGATTGGTTCTAGTGGAGTCACGAGTGACTGAGAGACCCTATTTATGAGTGATATTGTGCCCGAGAGGCTATAAATTATGAGATCATTGTTTTTCACTCATTTATCACTAAGTGTCTTTAATAAAACGCTGAGTTAATGTTTTATGCAAGTTAAATGGGAAACTAGAGTTTGCAAAGTACTTGGAAAATATGTTTCCTTCCGCACTTGATATTTAAACTTATGCTGTGATGTTTTATTAATTAATGGCTTAAAAGCACATTTATTATGAAGTGTCAAGTTATTCTTAAAATGTGTCGGCTGGCCTAGTTCCATGGTAGGCGCCATCACAACGGGGTGGTTTGGGGTCGTGACAAGTTGGTATCAGAGCCTAGGTTATATAGGTCTCACGAGTCATGAGCAGGTTTATTAAAGTCTTGCGGATCGGTATGGAGACGTTTGTACTTACCTACGAGAGGCTGCCGAACCCTTCGGAAAAATCTCACATTCTCGAATTCTTGTCGTGCGAATATGTTGATTCTGGTAACTAAACTTGTGTTGTTTCATTCTCTCACAGATGGTAAGGACACGTGCTAATGGGCAGGAAGATCATCCACCCGTTAGACCCACGAGAGGTCGAGGCCGTGGTAGAGGTAGAGGTGCAGCCCGCGCAGCAGCCGGGGCAGCACTGATGTGCCGGAGAATTTCGGCACATTTAATACCAAATTGCTTAAATTATAGTTTGTTTCAAGAGCATTTACCCTTTATACTTATAGAATTTTGACGTTTTGCAGTACATGAGATGTAAATACTCAAGACCATGAAAAGAAAGCAAAGAAGCTAAAAAGTGAGGGAAACAACACTATGCGATCGCATATCTGACAAGAGAGCAACGCATAACTTAAATGCGAAACGCATAATGCACCCAGGGATCGCAGATCGCAACAGAAAAGATAGGCAAATTTCAAGAGCTAAAATGCGGTCGATTATGCGGCCGCGTAACTCACATGCGAGACGCATACTTAACCGCAGAATCCCTGGTGCCTGAAGCTGCCCCAATAATGCGATGTTAATATGCAGTCGCACATCAACAATGCGAACCGCAAATCAACAATGCGGTGACGACCAGGAAACTAGGGTTTAGATATGCGATGAAAACATGAAGGATACGAATCGCATTCCTGTTATGCCACAGGAATGCGATCGCATAACCTGTCTGCAGGGGCATTTTTGTCTGTGTTCTACCCGACTTTTGGCCCAATATAAAAGGATTTACTTGGGTTTTGTGGGTCATTATTGTCTAGTCTTTAAAGAACATTCCCCTATTAGAATATTCTCTTTTTTTTTGGAAGCATTATAACTTCATTCTTGGTTTGTAAGCATTCATGACACCTAATACTCTAGGCTTTTTGTCATTTATTATGAATAGCTAGGTTTAAATACTAAGGTTGTGGACCCTAAATGGGTGTTATGTATTTGGGTATTTAACATTGAATATATGCATAATGGGTTGTTGATATTTATTCACTCTTCATTGTACATTTCTTGTTAGTGGTTGCAAACATTAACTTATGCCATAAATTCTTTCTTAGCTTTGAAAAGTGGGTTAGAATTGGTAAGAGTAAATATCAAAGACTCAAGGCTTTAAACCTTGTTTAATAGAATCATGTAGGGATAAGATGGTTTTATTTGGCATAAAGTGATTTGGATTTCATTGCAACTCTTTTATATTTGGGAAAATTATAAAGAGGAAATACTACTCTATTATTGGAAAATATTGGGTAGCCATCTAGAAATCAATTGCATATCAAGAACTTCCCATTAGGAATATATCATATTAATACCCATTTGCATTGCATGTCATTAAAAGGGGACACAACCTTGGTTCACTTAATCATATTAACTACACTTTTAATTAATTCTCATTGATACTACTTCTATTAGATTACTACACAACCAACCCCCATCTTCCCGTTTACTAATGGAATGGAATTATGATTTGAGTTAAGAATCACACTATCAAAGTAACATTTTCACACCTATTCCCTGTGGGATTCGACCCCAACCTTGGGTTACTATATTTGACAATGATCGCTTGCACTCTTTTAAGGTGTAAATTGAGCGTATCAAGCACCCATAGACCCATTTGTCATTCCAGTCCAGGTCTCAACCGCAGATGTTCCAGCGGGACCAGCCCAGGTACCGGATGTGCCTACTGTTAACCTAAGTCTTCAAGTGACCTTGGCTAAGATCTTGACCGTGTGTACCAGTCTTGCCCAGGCGGTCGTTGTTTCTACTACGGCAGCTAGTCCTCAGGCCGGGGAAGGCACTCTGACTCCTGTCGCTCGTACACTTGAGCAGGTTATTCAGGGACTTCAGACACCGGGGGCAGCTCCAGCCCAGCCGGTTGCACCTGCTCAGGACTATGTGATTCAATTCATGCCTGATGATGAGCAGCATAGATTAAAGAGGTTTGGTAGACTTTAGCCTCCGACTTTCAGTGGTGCCAAGGGCGAGGATGCCAGGGTTTCTTAGAAAAGTGCCAGAGGATTCTTCATACAGCGGGTATATTGGAGACCAGTATGGTCTCGTTCACTACTTTCCAGTTTTTAGGAGCTGGTTTTATTTGGTGGGAGGCTTACGAGAGGTGTAGGCCTGTTGGTGCAGCGCCCCTTACCTAGTAGTAGTTTTCCACTCTCTTCCTAGAGAAGTATGTACCACAGTCCCGCAGAAAGGAGCTGCACAGGCAGTTTGAGCAGTTGCGTCAGAATGATATGACTATGAAGCAGTATGAGATGAGATTTTCAGAGCTAGCCCGTCATGCGATTTTGTTGGTTCCTATAGAGAGAGAGAGAATCAGGAGGTTCATGGATGGCCTCACCTATCAGCTTCAAATTCTTATGACCATAGAGAGAGTATCGGGTGCTGCTTTCGAGCAGGTTGTTGATAATGCCCGAGATATTTAGTCAGTTCGTCGTCAAGAGTTAGATGATAGGGAGGCCAAGAGGCCTCGGGGATCTGGTGGCTTTGGTAGTGTTCCCTCCAAGGGTCAGTTTCAGCATAGCAGAGGCCGCCCATTTAGGCCTGCTCAGCCAGCTCACCAACTTATAGTGGTGCATCATCGGGGCATGTCCCTCGCAGTTCTCATCTGGGCTGCTCGTCATTCAGTGTCCTTCCAGCCTAGAGTTCATCTCATGCACTATCAGTTTAGGGTTCATCTATGCTTGGTTCTTCTAGTGGTTCTACCAGTGCTAGAGGTTCCCTTCAATCCCCGTCTCTAGCACCAGGGGGTTGTTATGAGTATGGAAAGTCAGGGCATATGTGGAGGCAGTGTACTCATCATCGTGGGGGTCCGCCTCAACAGAGGAGTCATCTATCAACTTCGGCACCAGTTACCTTACCACCCACCTAGTCGACTAGGGGTGGTGGAAAGTCAGCTAGGGGTCTCCCTAGAGGGGGAGGTCAATCAGGGGGAGACCTGGCCCGTTTTTATGCACTTCCATCCAGACCAGATGCTATGGCCTCAAATGTTGTGATTACAGGTATTGTTTCAATTTGTCACCGAGATGCTTCAGTTTTATTTTATCCCGATTCCACATATTCATATGTTTCATCGTATTTTTCTCACTTTCTGGATATGCCCCGTGAATCCTTAGTTACATATGTTCATGTGTCGACTCTGGTGCGCGATACTGTTGTTTTGGACCGTGTGTATCAGTCATGCATGGTGTCGATTGGGGGTTTGGAGACCCAAGTGGATTTGTTATTGCTCAGTATGGTTGACTTCGATGTGATATTGGGCATGGATTGGTTATCTCTATGTTATGCCGTTCTTGACTGTCACGCGAAGACCGTGACCTTAGCGATGCCAGGATTCTCGAGAGTGGAGTGGAGTGGTTCCATAGAGTATGTTCCTAGTAGGGTTTATTTCATACCTTAAGGCTCAGCGCATGGTTGAGAAGGGTTGCCTAACGTATTTGTCTTTTGTGAGGGATGTTAGTGTAGAAACTCCCACTATTGATTCCGTTCTGGTGGTCCGTGATTTACCGGATGTATTCCCTACGGACCTGCCGGGCATGCCGCCTGACAGGGACATTGACTTTGGAATTGAGTTAGTGTTAGGCACTCAGCCTATTTCTATTCCACCGTATCGTATGGCACCGACATAACTGAAGGAATTGAATGAGCATTTTCAGGAACTCCTAGATAAGGTGTTCATTCGGCCTAGCATGTCACCTTAGGGTGCAACAGTGTTATTTGTGAAGAAGAAGGATGGTTCCATGAGAATGTGTATTGATTACAGGCAGTTGAACAAGGTTACAGTCAAGAATAAGTATTCTTTGCCTCGTATTGATGATTTCTTTGATCAGCTTCAGGAAGCTAGGGTGTTTTCTAAGATTGATTTGAGGTCCGGGTATCACCAGCTGAAGATTCGGGATTCATATATTCCTAAGACAGCTTTTAGGACCCGTTATGGCCATTATGAGTTCTTAGTGATGTCTTTTGGGTTGACCAATACCCCAACAGCGTTCATGCATCTGATGAATAGTGTATTTCAGCCATACCTGGATTCCTTCGTTATTGTGTTCATTGATGACATCCCGGTATACTCTCGTAGCCAGGAGGAGCATGCTCAGCATCTAAGAGTTGTATTGCAGAGATTGAGGGAGGAGAAGCTTTATGCAAAATTCTCCAAGTGTGAGTTTTGGCATGGCTCAATAGCTTTATTGGGGCACGTGGTATCAAGTGAGGGTATTCAGGTTAATCCGAAGAAGATAGAGGCTGTGCAGAGTTGGCCCAGACCGTGCTCAGCTATGGATATTAGGAGCTTTCGTAGTTTGGCATGCTATTACCATNGGGGGGGGGGGGGGGGGGGGGGGGGGAGGTTCTTCTATTGCTTCGCCCTTGACCTTATTGACCCAGAAGGGTGCTCCGTTGAGGTGGTCGGACGAGTGTGAGGAGAGCTTTCAAAAGCTCAAGGCTGCTTTGACCATAACTCTAATGTTAGTGTTGCCATCAGCTTCAGGTTCTTATACCGTGTATTGTGATGCCTCGAGGATAGGCATTGGTTGTGTCTTAATGCAGGAGGGTAGGGTGATTTCCTATTCCTCGCGCCAGTTGAAGACCCATGAGAAGAATTATCCAATGCATGATCTTGAGCTAGCATCCATTGTTCACGCCTTAAAAATTTGGCGTCATTATTTGTATGGGGTTCATTGTGAGGTTTTTACTGATCACCGTAGTCTGTAACATCTGTTTAAGCAGAAGGATCTGAATTTGCATCAGCGGAGATGGTTGGAGCTTCTCAAGGACTATGATATCACTATTCTATACCATCCGGGGAAGGCCAATGTAGTGCCTGATGCCTTGAGTCGCCGAGTAGAGAGTTTGGGGAGTCTAGCATATCTTCCAGCAACAGTGAGACCTTTAGCACTTGATGTTCAGGCTTAGCGGGCCAGCTTGTGAGATTGGATATATCAGAGCCCAGTCGGGTGTTGGCTTTCGTACTCTGCAGGTCTTCTGTTTATGACTGTATCACAGAGCACTAATATGATCACCCACACTTGCTCGTTCTTCAGGATAGGGTCCGGCGAGGTAATGCCAGGGATATGGCTATTAGTGATGATGGTGTGATGAGGATGCAGGGTCGGATATATGTGCCTAATGTTGATGGGCTTCGGGAGTTGATTCTTAAGGAGCCCACAGCTCGCAGTATTCCATCCATCTGGGTGTCGCGCAGATGTATCAGGATCTGAGACAACATTACCGGTGGAGGCAGATGAAAAAGAATATTTTTGGATTTGTAGATCGGGGTCTCAACTATCAGCAGGTCAAGTCTGAGCACCAGAGACCAGGTGGGTTGCATCATAGGTTGGAAATTCTGGAGTGGAAGTGGGAGCAGATCACCATGGACTTTGTGGTTGGGCTCCCACGGACTTCGAGGAAGTTCGATCCTATTTGGGTTATTGTGGATCGGCTGACCAAGTCTACGCACTTCATTTCTGTTGGTACTACTTACTCTTCGGAGCGGTTAGCCGAGAATTATATCCGGGAGATTGTTCGGCTGCATGGTGTTCCAGTTTCCATCATTTTTTATAGAGGTACTCAGTTCACATCGCAGTTTTGGAGGGCCGTGCAGAGAGAGTTGGTACTCAGGTCGAGTTGAGCACAATTTCACCCTCAGACGGACGTGCAATCCGAGCGCACTATTCAGATATTAGAGGACATGTTGCGCGCTTGAGTCATTTATTTTGGGGGTTCATGGGACCAGTTTCGGTCACTCATGGAGTTTTCATATAATAATAGTTATCAGTCGAGTATTCAGATGGCTCCGTACGAGGCTTTATATGGGAGGAGGTGTAGATATCGAGTCGGTTGGTTTGAGCCGGGTGAGGCTAGACTCTTTAGTACAGATTTGGTGCAGGATGCTTTAGATAAGGTGAAGTTGATTCAGGAGCAGCTTTTCTCGACGCAGACTAGGCAGAAGAGCTATGCGGACAGAAAGGTCCGTGATGTATCTTTCATGGATGGGGAGAAGGTTCTACTGAAGGTATCGCCCATGAAGGGTGTTATGCGTTTTGATAAGAAGGGCAAGTTTAGAGGGTAGGGTAGGTGGCTTATAGACTTGCTTTTCCACTTAGCTTGTCGAGTATTCATCCACAATTTCATGTTTCCATGCTTCGGAAGTATGTTGGCGACCCGTCCCATGTTTTGGACTTCAGCACGGTTCACTAAGAGGGGGATATGACTTATGATTTGGATCTAGTAGCTATTTTGGGTTGGCAGGTCCGAAAGTTGAGGTCAAAGGATTTAGCTTCAGTTAAGGTGCAGTGGAGAGGGCAGTTGGTGGAGGAGGCTACCTTGAAGACCGAGCGGGAGATGCGGAGCAGATATCCACACCTATTTCAGGCTTCAGGTACGTTCTATACTCGTTCGAGGATGAACATTTGTTTAAGAGGGGAAGAATGCAATGACCGGACCGGCCCTGTGTCCTCCTGTTTCTGCTTCATTATATGTGTTTCAGCTCTATTATGTCGTTTTAGGTTGGTTGGCTCGGGTTCGAAGTGATTTTGGAGAGAAATAAGACACTTATTCTCTTAAGCTGGTTATTTAATTGGAAAAGTGTTACACCCCATAGTCTCGTATGTGAGGGTACGTCGTAAGTTAATTGATGTAAGCTCTGAAATGAGGTCATCTTTGAAAGTACATAAAGTAAGTTAATCATGTTACCTTGGAGGTTACAAATATTTAAGATCATGATTAATGAGTACCAAGAGGGTTGGAAAGCATAGAAGCGAAACCAATTGAAGAAAATAAGTTCAGGCGAATGTAGACGAGTTTTGAATGCTATAACATGTACTTGAGGGTGAGACTATGGTTCATTACATGATAAGGAGGTTATGCTATGAGTTATGTTTGTCGTATGATAGTCGTGTGCTACGTTTTGAAGTCAAGAACGTTGTAGAACAAAAGTTGGCAAAGGTCTTCACAAATTACATTCATAATGTGCTGAACATTAGGTCAAATGTTACTGAGATTTTCTCCCAATATTCTTAGAATTATTGGATGATCTACAAACCAAATTGAAGATCTATGAGTCTAGTTTCCAACGCATTAAACCGTTCATCAATAGGAAATAGGAGTAGAGAGATATTTGCAGTTCTACTTTCCAATGCATTAAACCATTCATCAATACGACATAGGAGTAGAGAGATATTTGCAGTTTCGCGAGACTGCGCAGACATCATAAGTGACAAGTAGGTGGGTCACTAGAGCTTTTTCAGCAGTACATTTCGTGTGTTATATGAGGTCTTATTTGGACATATTATATACAAAATTTAAGGTATTGGAATGTAGTTTCCAATGCTCTTAACCGTTCATTCATACGACATCTGGATAATAAGATATAAGCGTCGAAAGATGGGCCAATGCTAGGGTGCCAAGTTAGCACCTCTTTCACTTTTCCAAAGTTGATATATATAAGTCTTAGGTCGGCTTTCTCTTAATTTTACAGTATAACACGACCAGAGAACACCCATAAACATATCCCTAAGCTCTCTTCTAGGGTTTCAAAGAAGATTATCATCCCGGGCATGAAATCGAGAAGCGATAACATCAAAATGATCCCTACGTCGTAAGTGTCATTATACCGCCTCTCTTTTTTCTTTGTAGTTAGAGTTTTGTAAGGTACTTGTCACGACCCAGAATCCCAATCCGAGTCGTGATGGTGCCCAACGACGGGGTTAGGCAAGCCAACAATAATTACGCCAAGTGATACCTTTCCCGTCTAGTTAAACAGTCAAAGATTCCCAATTTATAATGACAAACATGATACTAGCCTTGAGCGGAAGTGAAATCCTAGTAGATACAAGCCAAAATAAAATGCACACATAGATATACATCCCAAAACCCCAAAATATGAATATACACTACACGTGTGTGCCAGGAACTAGTGTCACGAGTGTCATGGGCAACTACTGAATATACAATGACTACAATATATACAGAGTCTCCGTCTGAATGAAGTGAGTGAAGAAATATAACAGAAGAGCTCCAGGGTGCTGCTAGGAAGACGCCGAGAAAGAAGCTCACCGAGAAGTATGACCACGCTATCAATATCTAGCACCGGCCTGATAGTCAGACGTGCCAGCCTCCGGACATGTACAGTCAAGTACAGAAAAGAAAAGAAAGTGCAGCATGAGTACATATTAAATAAATATGTACCCAGTGAGTATCCTGCCTAAACTCGAAGAAGTAGTGACGAGAGGTCGACTCGATACTCAAAAGGGTCCAGAAGTAATAACATATGATAAAATACGATGAAATATTGTAGGCATACCAGGGAAAATAAGCAACAAGTACACGTACTGAGAACAGAAAAATCCAAACAGTTACTGAACTTAAACAATAAAGCACTTTCAAATGTAAGACCACCAAATTAAAACAATAATCATGAATTCTTAGATCCGCCGTGGCGTACGGCCCGCTCCCATAAGGTACTTTTCTACACTTGCCGTGGCGTACGGCCCGATCCCATATAGTTCATAATTTCATTTCATTTCCGCCGTGGCATACGGCCCGCTCCCATATATTTCATAATTTCATTTCATTTCCGCCGTGGCATACGGCCCGCTCCCATATATTTCATAATTTCATTTCATTTCCGCCGTGGCGTACGGCCCGCTCCCATATATTTCATAATTTCATTTCATTTTCGCCGTGGTGTATGGCCCGCTCCCATATATTTCATAATTTCATTTCATTTCCGCCGTGGCGTACGGCCCGCTCCCATATATTTCATAATTTCATTTCATTTTCGCCGTGGCGTACGGCCCGCTCCCTTATATTTCACAATTTCATTTAAAAGGACCTCAGAAGAACAACATGATGCAAAAACATAATTTCGTAGTAAACATAGCATTACAATAAATCATAAGAGCATTTCAACGAAAAGAAAGAAACATATCTAAGGCATTGCAAGAAAACATACAAGGCATGATGTGGGCCTAACTACCCGGACATAACAATAATAGCCGCTACGTACGGACTCTCGTCACTTGGTGCGTACGTAGCCCCCAAACAAGTTACACATAGCATATATATCACCTATGGGGACAATTCCCTCTTACAAGATTAGAAATGAGACTCACCTCGTGTCGAATCTACCCCTCGGACCACAATTGCTCCCGAAACTCCGAATTCTATACCTGAGGACTCGCAACTAGTCAAAATATATACGATAACATCAATGCATGTACAATGTGATAGCTCATCTTAGTTATTCAATAAAATCGCCATACTTGAAGAATTCCCAATTTCCAACCCCGGCCTCTCATGGTCAAATTCCGAAAATTTTCGAAGGAATGAATTACCTGAAGCCTAAGGATCGTAATTACATAATTTATTTAGGAATTTATGGCTAAAAAAATGAAGTTTCACTATTTTCCCAAAACCCCACATTTTTCTATCAATTCCTATGAATTTGATGTTAAAAGTCATGAAAATGGACTAGGAATCACTTACCTTGATGAGTTTGAACTTGGGCAGTCCTTTCCCTAGCTTGGAGGAGCTCTAATGGAGGTTGGGTATTGAACAATGAAGAAGAATCCCGTAAGGGGACATTTAAGTACTGTCCAGGAAAACCTTCACTGCGATCGCGACACCGGGCCTGCGATCGCGAAGGCCAACTGGCCAGACCTCTGCGATCGCGGCAGAGGTCATGCGATCGCGAAGAACAATTGGCAAGACCTTTGCGATTGCGGCAGGGGTCCTGCGATCGCGTAGAACGAACTCACCCGGCCCAGACGCTACTTAATGCGATCGCAAGAAACGGGATGCGATCGCGAAGGTGTGGAACCCAGACCTCTGCGATCGCAAAGGGGAAGCTCTGATCGCATAGAGAAATCGACAGCCCAGCAAAATCCTTCTCCGCGATCGCAACCCACCTTCTGCGATCGCAGAGAAGGAAACCAGACAGCAGATTTTCTGGTTTTCTAACTTAGCTCCCGGGGGTCCAAATCAGACCCGAGCCCCTCGGGACTCCGTCCAAAAGCACCGACAAGTCTGTATTCGTGATACGGACTCGCTCGACTCTCGGAACATGAAAAACAACAACGGAACTCGAAATCAAACCCCAAAACCAAATTAATCAAACTTAAGAACTTTGAAATTCTAGAATTCACTTCAACGCGTCGAACCGGCCTAAACTACTTGGACTGACTTCAAAATTTGCATACAAGTTATAAATGACACAATGGAACCATTCCCGGTCTCGGAATTTCAATCTGACCTCGGGAAAATAAAATCACCTTTCAAGCCAAATTTCAAATTCTTTAAAAACCTCAAAACTTCATCAACTCCAATCTTCCTCATTTTGATCCGAAACCAATCAAATTAAGTCCGTTTCTTACCAAATTTCACAGATAGCTTAAATAACACATATTAAACTTGCTCCGGGATCTGAAATCATAATACGGGCCCGGCAGCACAGGTTTCACATCAAAGTTCATTTTCATAAGCCTTTAATATTTTCATAAAATAATTTTCTTTAAAAATTTATTTCTCGGACTTGGGTCCTCGGAATTCGATTCCGGGCATACGCCCAAGTCCCATATTTTCCTACGGACCTTCCGGAACCGTCGGATCATGGATCCGGGTCCGTTTACCAAAAATGTTGACCAAAGTCAACTTTATTCAATTAATTATAACAAATTTAACTCTTAATCCCGGCTACGCGCCCAGGTTGTGCACGCACATCGAGGTGAGATTAAATGGAGGCTTTTGGTCCTCGGACACACAGTCCAAATTAGATGCACATAAGATGACCCCTTTTTGGGTCATCACAATACTTCATAGTTAAGAAATATCTAACATATGTATTTAAGTGTTTAAATATCAAGGAAGGTTGATAAATTTGTTTTCTAATAGTTAGAACTCACGGGACGGTGATCGGAAGTCATGGGTTCGAGTTATTTGACTTGTAGCGGACTATTTTGTGGACTCTTTTGTGTTACTGTTGTGCTGCGTATTTTACTACTGTTTTCTGGAGTTTTGGAGGAGGAAGGGTGTGGAGAAACACCATATATATGTAGGGTGGTTGGCTGGTCGTTCGTCGTAATATTTCCGAGTCGTTTGACACTACTACGATGGTTGTTTTGTGTATGAAGAGATTGCAGTGTGTTGGGCTGTTTTGTAGTATTTTGTGGTGTATATAAGGCTGGAAAATAATGTATATATGTTGTTGTTGTTGTGGTCTTGTGTTTTTGGTGTTATCTTGAATAAAGTAAGGATAATAGGGGAGATGCTGCCCGCTTTTATACAAAATAAGCTTGCCGGCTGCCCGTTTTTATACAAAATAAGCTTGTCGTTCGTTCTGCGATAGTTGTAACTTTCATAAATTAATGATTGTATTATTATCGTTGTTGTAGATTAAGGTGCGAAGAGGCGAGTTCAACTTGGTGAGTGGAAACATTGTGATAAGGTATGTTAAGGCTCTTCCTTCATTCTTTTGGCATGATCCAAAGTGAAACGAACGTAAACGATACGCTATTTCATAATGAATCTACTCCTAGAAACTAAGGTTGTCCATGTTGTTCCTTCCTTAAAAAGTTATTCTAAGAAAGTATGTATGATACTTGAGTCCTAGTGAATTTCATATTGATGGTATGATGTCCATAATGTTAATCGAAGGTGCAACTACCTTACGTCACCCCAAAAGGTTTAGAGCGTGATTCCATGAGTCCAGCATGCATTATATATAGTATCTATTTTACTCTACCAAGTCGTGCTATAGTCGGCCTGGTATGGCACCTATTGTGCAACCACTGACCAGTTGGGTTTACCGAGCTCCAGGTGGCCGAGTACGACTCTACCGAGCCTTATGATAGCCGGGTATGTTTTTACCGATTCCTCTTTGAGGCCGGGTACGATATGATGATGATGATGCCCACAGAGGCAGATGTTTTTAAAAGATTATGTATATATATGTATCATGCATTTCATGTCACTATCTTTCAGAGTCACTCAAATGCTAAGGGTTGTATCTCCTACATCTCTCTTTACATTACTATTCTTAGTTATGCTTTTCTGCCTTACATACTCAGTACTTTATTTGTACTGGCGTCCCTTTTGCTTGGGGGCATTGTGTTTCATGCCCGCCGGTCCCGATAGACAGGTTGACAGTCCTCCTAGTAGGCTATCAGCTCAGTGGAAGGTGTTGCTGCACTCCACTTGCTCCGGAGTTGCTTATTTGGTCAGTATGATTGGGACATGCATTGATTGGTATGGCCGGGCCCTGTCCTGACCTTTTTGATGTTTATGTACCTTTAGAGGATTGTTGACAAATGGCAGGTATATGGATACTTGTATGGCCTTGTCGGCCTATGTTTTGAGTTTGGTCATGTCAGCCTTATAGACGCGTATGTCACATGTATAAGTTTCTATATCATGTTAGGTCATCCTATGTCTAGCATTCCCTTATGTTTTATTTCGATTATGTCATGATGATCATTTTGGCACATTTACCCATGATAGTACGATAAGAAAGATATGTTATATTAGTACTCGTTTGAGTAAAGTACCGGGTGCCCGTCGCGGCCCATAGGTTGGGTCGTGACAAAAGTGGTATCGAAGCAGTTTTGTCCTAGGGAGTCTACAAGCCGTGTCTAGTAGAGTCCTGTTTATGGGTGTGTTGTGCTCCACACTTATAAGAAGGAGGCTACAGGGCATTTAGGATTGTTACTCTTTCTTCTTACTCTAGATCGTGTGGTAGAGCTCAGTCATAAAAACTCAATTTCCTCAATTCTATCTTATTCATAATACGACGATGCCTACATCTAGAAAGACGGTTGGTAAGAGATTACATGTGGCTGTGAAAGTTTTGAGTCAGAGGAACTCGATTTTTCATGATGCCTATGATGAGTAAATGTAAAATCTTCAGCAGATTATGTGTGTACTAAGACGGGTAAGCTTCTTCATAAAGAGCCTTAAGGCAAAGAATATCTATCCACCCTTATGGTGAAAAGCAATGAGACATTCAGAAGATAGATACAAGTTTCAACAAGAAAAAGAAGCAAGATGAAGAAGGGTACGAGGCGCCCAGTTTATGAAGATTGTCAGTATTTATGATTCAAGCAGATAAATATAAGCATTTTGAATTACCTTCAATTGTAACAGAGTTATGTATCATTGGACACACCCATCTCAGATATGGGAGCCAAAAGATATAGCTAAGAGAAGGACGAGATATCATGATCCAGTTAGGGTTAAAGTAACCCAAAATGTTTGATGGATTCTTGCGTCAGTTGACATTTCCGAAGGATATTGCAAATGTTCTAACAGATCTCCTTGTGAGACACCCAGATGGTGCACCCTAGAATAGTACAACTAGATATGAGAATGTTCAAAGACAAGCACTGGAATTCTGGAAAGAATAAATATTACATTAGTGTGGCATTCATCCCTAGTAAAGAGAGAATGTTAGGCAACTCGAAAAGCCAGTGGATAGGGAAATGGGAGCTAAAAGCAAGAGAATGTCTTGTTGGAGTTTTCTGAATAAAGTGATAGACATAAATGTTAGCGTGGAAATAAGAAGAGAGTTAATAAAGCATTATGAGTAAGATGTGATATGTGGATGACAACGGTAGATCAAAAGAATGACAGTATTACCAAATCTATAGTTAAGGGAAGGAAAAGACGAGAGGTAACAAGCCTTGAGGCAACAAAAGAACATAGGTCATAAAGTCACATCCTTATTTCGAGAAGTAAGTTCGTGACTCTAACGCGATTGCCAAAGGAAAATTTTATACCAAGAGTAATAGAAATCAGTATGGAATGGTGAACAAGATAAACTAAACATGAATTAGGGACTGAGTGATTTGGTAATGGTCGGCACCTAAATTTTAGATTACATTTCGACAATAATAGAATGGACAACAGCAGAAGATTCATGAGAAAGTAACAGAAAGTTTATTCAAGAAAATGCTTCCCTAAAGCAAGCACTATGAGCAGAGTTAAGCTTAAGGGACTAAATGTGCCAGTTACCCCAGGTGTCACCCTTATGCGTAAGAAATTCAATTATCCCTGGTGTAGAAGGGTTACCGTAAGGCGGGTAATACGTCAGTAAAGATGTGGAAAAAAAATGCCAAAGATTAAGAGGTAACTATCGAATGGTAAAGGAAGAATGCGGTAAAAAGGTGAAAGGAATGAGATTACATTTATTCAGATCCTACATATATAATATGACACTAGAACATTATGCAAGCATGACACCGGGGAGAATCAATAAGGGTTTCGCACTCGATGGTATTAATAAATAAGTGGGAATGAACACTTGATACATAAGGATCCCGTACGAGAGGTAAGTTAACACAAAGGACATAACCTAAGAGGCGTTACATAAAATTCAGATATGAGAGTAGGCCAACGGGTAGTCTGTTATTGATTCAGGAAAAGCCTAGTTATGGATAGATAGGAGGATACAGACAAATAAGTAGATCAGGCAAGATAAACATAGTGAAACCCAGCATAGGAAATTTAGTCTCTCGAATACGGCATCGTAATCCTCGAGAAATATTCAGATAGGAGTTGGGGTAGTAGAAGGTACACTATAAGTGTTACAGAAATAAAAGAGAGTACCACTAGGGAGACAACTGAAATTTAAATTCAGAAGAAACCCTACGAGCACAAGGGCACGAAGGTAAGTAACTAAGGATAATGATAGGCGAGTAAGAACATCAATAATATCGTGGGGTATACAATGTAATAAGCTCACAGCTTTACAAGAGTCAGAAGTTCTTCCCTAAGCACTGCAACGAAAGACTGGCTGAGGAAATAAGGAAGCATGCTTCAACATAAGCATAGTGACCTAAAGAAGAAATGGACTTGTAACAGAAGTGTCACTATAATGTTGTATGCACTCAATAAGAAAGTGGCACCTATCGTGGCTAATGAACGGGAAGAAGAAAAAAAATCAAAAGTTGATAATTGAAATCATATGAGTTACATGGAACTCCAGTATTCGTGGGCACTAAGATAAGTCATGTATCCATGCAGAAAGTGGCAGAACGACCAGGAAAAGTAATTGCTTATATTTAAAGACAACTGAGAAGGAGTGAAAGGAAATCTATGGTTCTAGCATGTTAAAAGGAAGTTTGCGAGTAGTATAAATAGATATGCGTAGGTCGCAAGCTAAGGTATGGTAGAGCAACAAGGTTTTAGCTACACAGGAGTAAGGATAAGAAAAGGTGAGTGAGAAGGTGACGAGAATAGGTAAGTCCTCGGGATTAAACCCATCACAACAAGAGAGATGATGGTTTCCATAAAGTTATAAAAAGCTCAGTATAGCACGAGTGAACTCAAAGAATTTTAAAATTTGGAGCATTTAGAAGAGATGGAATGCTACCCTGGTAGTAAAGTAAGGGTGTAATTGTGATAAATGATAAGAGGATGACGTTTAGGCCTTTGATTGAGTAATAATTTTGAGAACAAGGATTTCATGAACTGAACGGGATTTGAATACCCCCATAAGATGAATCATGTTATGATGCTATGAAATACGGTTAATGAAGTATCGTATCATCCCTAGGTTGATCAACAAAATCACTTCAAATGTCTTCGATACGACGTAAGCCCTAGTGACAATGTATTACATGAGAGGATTCAAGTCATCAGTAGTATGTCGATACCTAATTTTTCCTCAAATTATTTTAAAAATTGCATATATACCTTCAAAATCACTTTTTATAATAATTGGTATTTTTCCATAATTTTCCATATTTTTATCAACCTATTTTCTAATTTATTCAGTACTTTATATCCGATAATTATTCATAACTTGCATTACAAATAATTTTAAAAAAAATTCTTAGCTCAATATATCATTTTTAATCCTATTAGGATTTAATTATTTCACAAATTAGCCAATTTGTGAAATAATTAAATCCTATTAGGATTTAATTATTTCACAAATTAGCCAATTTGGCATTATTTTGCTATAATTACAACAGCTTTATAATTATAGCCTAATTACACATTTTATGCTATTTTAATTCAATAATTAGTCATTTTATATTTTAATACTAGTTAATTACCTTAATTTCACCTATTTAGCCTTAATTTCATCTTATGTAATTATTAGCTATTTTTATTAATTATTTACCTATTTAATTGAGTATTTAACAAGTAGCCAATTTTTATTTAAAATATAGCCTAAATCAAATCTGGTCCTAACCCATTTAATTTATCCTAAAACGACCCAAGCCCAATATCTAAACCTACCTGACCCAATCCTATGTGTAATCGGGACCATTGATCAAATTAGATCAACGACCAAGATTCAGTCTTACCAAATTAAGACCTAACGACTAACCCCCCCCCCTTCCCCTCGTTCACTCCCCGTTCAATCATCTCTCTACCTCCCTCTCTCTCTATCTATGGTTCTCTCTAGAACCTTCTCGTCTCCCTCCTCTCCGATGGACTTTGTCCTCCTTCTCCAGCCACCTCCCTCGCCGAAAGCTATGTCCTCTCACCATCCACTAGCCTCTGCTTCACCCCACGCCGATTTGAGACTACCCTGAGGTCCTGAGGTGAACCTGGAGCGGTTCAACTCCTACCCATGGTCCTTCATGCCATTTTCTGGCCACCTCCGGCCGTTCGAGTAAGATCTATGACTTTTCCGGCTAAAGCTGGTAACATTTTAAGGTTTTCTTATCTTCTCTGGGTTCTCTGAAACCCTAACCGATTTTCCTATTTTCTTTTAGATCTGTGTATATCATGAAACTTTTACATGTTTCCTTCAAAAACCTTCCTATTTCTAAACGTTTCTTTGTCTTAAAATTAGGGTTTCATAACCCCTCTTTCAAAATGATTTTTTCTTCCGCTTTTAGTATCATTCTGTGATTCATTCTATGTTTCAATGATTTATTCGAAGTTCTCTTTTCATTTGACTTATTATGTTGAAAACTATATGTTTCTGAGTCTCTCTTTGACTGATGTGTTCGTTTAATTGTATGAACTCTTATTTCTCATGAACGTTTTAAGATTTCTGTGATCTTACCCTATTTTTGCTCCTTAGGGTTCCTGATTTTGTTTTCTTCTACTTATATTGTGTTCATTCCGTTTAATCCCTTTAGTGTTACTGCTTTGTCTCTAAACCTATGTGATTTTGTTACTATAGTCATTAGGGTTTTTTGACTCTTTAATTCTCCCTGTTCGTTTGATGTGTGCTAGCATCTAATCCCTGATTCTATGTGGTTCTTTACCTTGCTATGCTTTTGCTTGCCTATTATTTGCCTAATTGATGTTATTCATGTTATAATCCCTAATTCTCTGTAATTTTACTTCGTTAGGGTTCCTGATTTATTATTTGAATCCCTGTTTCCTTGAGATTTGAAAAACCTTACTGATTTCTTATGGACTATTCTTACTGACTTCCAAATTTTAACTTATTTCTTACCTTGTTACATGGTTGATTTGCTGTTAATTGATCCCTATTTCCTTAATGAAAATCTGATGAACCTAGTCTCAATTGCGTACTTGTATTGGGATGAAATTGTTTCCTTATATGGTATATGCATGTGAACTTTCCTTATTTATTATTTGCCTATTAGCCGTTTGAATTTAACCCATTCAATCAAGGGATACTCATGTTGATTTCACACTGTTTGAATGTTCCCTTTAGTCTATATATGGTCCCTTTCCTTATTTGTACTCACCGTTTGAATAACTCCCTTAATTATGGGAGTACTTGGGCTGATTTCACTCGAATTGATACTAAGTTCCACAACTGTTAATTGATTTTGATTTTTACCTTATTTCAACCCAGCTTTCAAAACCTATATATATGTATGCTCTTCTCTCAATTTAAACACAGAACGAATCTATTCAACTCTCTCTCTCATACACAACTAAAACTTGTTACTCTCTCTATTCTCTCTTCTGTGCTACTTGCTACTACTCTAAGTTAGCCGACTGCAAGCCAAGGCTAACTACTGTGCATCTCCTATATTTTGCTTTGTGTTACTGTTTTATTCACCTCACTGGTATGTTCTAATTCAGATTTCAGTTTTCCAACCAATATGTTTCTACTACTGTTGCAATTCATTGTGTTTCTAATTTGCTTTCATTTATTACTTTGCTGTTCAACATGTAATTAAGATCCTGAAGCCCATATACATGTTAAGTTATGCTTTGTTTGTCATGACCAACATGTCTCTGTATACTTAATACATGTTTCTTATATGAATCCCCCATGCCTGCGTTTGGTACATTATTCTGATTGGAGTCTTAACTGTTTGGTACTGTTATGATGGTCTAATCTTATACCCCTTTGTATTCCCCAATTCCTAAACCCCTTAGGATCTCTGATTGTTTATGCATACTCCTACCTGTTACATACTCTGTACCTATGTGTCCCTCAACTCCCATTACCCTTGGTTGTGATTGATTGACTATTATGAGTTCTTTGTGTACTTGTTGGGTGTTTCTGCTCTTTCTGTCTGTTTTAGTGGTTAAACTTTTATTATGAAAAGGCTATTTCAATTAACTCTCTGTTCCAAAACTGTTTTCCTACTCAATGTTTTTCAAACTATATCAAGTACTCTCACTTTACTCCTAGACCTCTTATGTTCTGCCCCTTTTGTGTGAGCATTGCCTTGGGACCCTTGAGCTCCCTCTGAACTTTGACACACAAAAGTTGGCCTTTCCACACTGCACTTACTCTATCTTGGCTATGAAATCTGGGTGTGAGCACTGCTCGGGATCCCTTGAGGTCCTTAAGGAACTCTGACATACCCGGATTTTGAAAAGGCTATGAAACATTACCTGGCATTGAGGACATGGAGAATCTGGGCCTATTTTGTAGGCTCCCTATAGTTAACTTCGTATTTTCGTTATTTTCAATTATGTAATTCCTATTCAATGGTCTATAATAATTAATTGTAAACAACTCTGGGGTCGGATAGTGAAAAATGGGTGGGTGATATGCATGTTGTAGTATAATCAAGGGTAGAGATCATGTTTATATGTTTATTTTCTCTATGCGCAATAGAAGCCATGTTTAGGTAAAACATATGCCAAGCATGCCATGCATTATATATCATGCTATTTAAGCTCACATACACTGTTTTCTTCAGCATGTCATCATTTATTACCCTCACTTAGAAATCCTGTCTATAGGGCAAATAATACCAACAAAACAAAATCGTTATTATGTGATTCTGCCTTGTAAACATGTTATGAAACTTCATTTAGAGATACTGTCTTAGGATAAATTTATTAATATCAGTTGTTATTCATGCTGCAACCATGCTCTACACTTAGCAAATATATGTTAAGATAAACAAGCATTAAAAATTGTCACCTATGCTATTCCTGAAACTGTGCATAATGTTGTGATTCTATGTGCATTTAGAGATCCTGTTTTAGCGACTGCATGTGCACCATTCTGCATAAGACATCATGTTATAGGATCGTACTCCTTTAATTACACTTAGTCTAAATACAGACGTATAAAACAGTCTTCCTGTTCTAACAAACTGGTAACTAGTCTCTGAACATTTTCAACACTTAGAACAACATGTTATTAAGTATAACGACCTGAAGCTGTTATCGACTCTGAATAACTGTTGCACGCCTAGGCAAGCCTTAGGTAATCAACCACAAGGAAATAAAGCCAGAACTGTCTTTTGTGATTAGTGTTTGACTGTCAGCATGTTTAAAACTAGTAGGCAACCCTGATTAGGACTTCCTCTCTGAGTTATGCAATAAATTTGTTTTTGTGTTATCACTTAGATACCATGCTTAGGATCAGAATCTGAATCTGGACCTTAATTGTGTGTGAGTCATGTTGTCTATGTGTACTACGTGTAGAGGTATATCTGAACCTTTTATTTGTCTTCAATGCTCCCCTTAATTGAATTCCTATCTGTTTTCTTATATGTCGCCTTAGTATTATCACCTTTAAAACACTTGAGGGTATGCCTAGCACCTCTTTCATAGGATAGAAGTCCTAAATTCCTCCGGTACTGATAGGAAGGGACGGGTAACCGCATGCAATAGAGGTCGAGACCAACACTCGCTTTAGTTAATTTCACGGGGTGGGAAAGGGTAGATATGTATATGATGACCGGTGCGTTAATACCACGTGTAGCCCCTCTTTGAGGAGTGTCATACCGGGTATTGCATTGATATCCATATTATAAAAAAACCTAGGATATCCCTTTACTTTCACAAACATGCTTAGATCGTAATTCCTTTCAAAATTTAGCTTTCCATTAACTATTTTCAAATATCTGTGTACTTAGACTTAAATCCCCTATTATTTAGGCCATACTTGTTTATCTGCTAAATTGTACAAATTCACAAAAAACTGTTTGGCCGGGAACCACACTTGTGGATCCTGAGGGGGCCTAACACCTTTCCCTTAGGATAATGTCAAGCCCTTACCCTGTCTCTGGTTATCAAACGTAGTTATAAATGACCCCCCTAGGTGCCCTAACGCACCTTAAAATCGTTAGGTGGCGACTCTTCAAAAATGCAAACCCCATTTCCCAAAAGTAACGAGTTGTCTCAACCAATGTCTTAAACCCTTTTTCAATCGGGCCCCGAAAGGAGTGCCTTGGGGGGGGAAAAGGGGGTGCGACAACATGGCGACTCTGCTGGGGATATACTTAGGCTTTTACCATTTCAAATTGTTTTTATGAATTTGTACCTCCCCTATGTGCCATTATTTGTTTAATTCCTTTAAGCGTTTAATTTCTTCTTCAAAGGTAACTTACATATCTTTTTGTTTTCTCCTTTGTAATCGTTTTAAATTATAAACTGTTGTATTTACTGCTTTCATAAAACGTGCAAATACGTGGCTACGTGTTTACTTTATTGCATTATTCATGATCCAACATCATATTTCACTCGTGCCAAACAAAATACTATAGCAACGCTTGATGAGTGGTTGCGCCCTTCCTATATCATTACCCCCTAAATTCGGAAAGGCTTATTTGCGGTAAAACTAGTCGATCAGTGGTGCAGTCGACGGTTCCGTGCCTTTCCCCTTTGAGTTGTCCGCTCAAGGGTACCAGTCTAAAACCCCATATAAACCTTACTTCGTTATATTGTTGCATGCATCATGGTCGAACCTAGCCAGGCTAACGTGTTGTCCGCACAATAGCCTCTAAGATAGCCTTGTCCCAAAAGTCCACTGGGTTTCCATAAACCCAAACGAACATCACCACATTTTGTGCATCTATTTGGAGAATTAAATGCTTCATGCTAATTGTTGATGTTAAATAGTCGAGTCTGGTAGGGGGTAAGGTCCTAACCTAATTTGCCTTGCAAAAATATGAGGCACGAAATCCCGAGATTCAGCATGGTCACCAACATCCACCCAATATCGCTAAACTGGTGGGAGGACTTACATTCTAGTGACAAAACCCTCGTCAGAAAATATCTGGTAATCTACCATCCCTCCTAGAAATCCAGCTTAACAACATGATGATAGAGGCTGCTACCTTATTCTGGGACTGTGAAAGGGCCGTCTTCTGCTTTGGGGACCTCGAAATGACACCGTTGCTAGAGGAGATAGGAGGACTGGCCGGTCTAGTTTGGGAAACCCCGGGCTTGCTGATGCTTGAGAACCGCACGGGCAAGGGTTTCTTAAAATGATGGGCCTGAAGAAGAATGAAGAATTGTTATGCCTAAAAGAATCATACATCACTTTTGACTACCTGTATGAAATGTACGGTCACAGGAAATCATACCGTACCTGCCATGATGAGCTTGCCATCACATCCTTGGGACACATCCACCGCTGGGTATTCGTCTTCATGTTTTGCTTCTTGGTTCTAATCGTGTTTCCAATGAAGAAAGAAAGAATCCATACTAGGTTGGCCATGGTAATTAAGACCCTAATGGAGGGGATTAATGGGCAGACATTCAACATTGTGCCCATTATTATTTCAGACATATACCAAGCCTTGGAGAAGTGTCAAAGAGGAGTGAAACACTTCGAGGGTTGCAACTTATTACTTCAGCTTTGGCTCTTAGAACAACTACAAAAGGGCCAGTATCGACAAGAGTTTCAGCGAAGGGCGTGGAACGACCACATCGCTTTCCACCACCCAAAGCGAATGACTTGCATTCCTGACATGTTCTCCCCCGCTTGAGAATGCCAAAGAATAGGTTGAGCTCTTTGATAATCTAGCTGAGGAGCAAGTTCAATGGATGTTCGAGTGGTTTCCTACGGAAGAGTTCATCGCCCGGTCCAGAGATGCACCATTCCTGATACTGATTAGTCCGAGAGGAACCTATCCTTACGTCCCTCTCCCGCTTATGAGACAAGCAGGTAGGAAGCAAGTCATACCAAGGGTCGACAAGATGTACCATTTCCGGGTTGACTTTCAAAATGATGATAGTCCTCACAAGTGCCATGCTCAACACATGTGGCACTGTAAGATCGTAATGGAGAAAGACACCATTGAGCTTGACATATATCATGCCGGTTGCTCCTTTTTCTATTCAGGTTGGTTAGGAGACAACTGGGATGATCTGGACAAACTGGGGTTCGCCCGAGGCCACAGGATTATAGATGAAAAGGCTGAGGCGCAGGTCAAATACAACCAACTACGCAAAAGAATCCGTGAATACGAGAGCGAGCACCGCGAGATACACGAGTCCAACAAGAAGCTGATTGAGGATTGGAAAGACATGGCTATCAGTACCAACAAAAGGCTAGGGTATTTGGAGCGATGCATAGTGGAGCTGGAAGGAAAATTCCTCAAAAGGGTTGAAGACTGTCAAAAGGCTGAAGGGACCGATGGTGGACATCTAGCTAGAGCATACCTGTTTCTGGGACTCCGCGAGTTGGGGAAGCTGTTCGAGGGATCCAAGGATGTCGAGTCTGGGGAAGGTCCTTCTGGGACTAAGTAGATAGGAATTTCCTTCTTCGCTTTATTGATGTAATAAGGCTAACGACCATTAGTGATTTTATTTCTTCTTGTTCATTTAGTGTCGTTTTGGGATTCGTCTATTTTTTATCAATGAAATGAGGCATTTAGAATTTAAGTTCTCCAAATCAATTTGTCGCAAGGCCTACCTCAGGCACAAAGAGGTTCCCAAATTAGGACGCAATTTACATTCCCGCACTATGTGTTTAAATATTACAATACTTTTCATAATCCTCACTGACTTGACTACCTTTTTGTTTTGTTTTGTTTCTTTCCTTTATTTATTCCCCTTCCCAAAGGTTAGTTAATGTACTTTGGCATCATCATCTTATTTCACAAGATCCAGGGGCCCTCCACCCACTCCTCCTCCTAGTCCTCCTAAAGGCAAGAATAAAATGGAAGATTCAAGCAACATCAGAAAGGAAAACACGATTGAACGGGTAGAGGCCACTGATGGTCAGGGTATTCGGGTTCCAAAAATGAGAATATGTCGCAGCTTGAACAGAATTTATTGAAATTCTAAGAAGAGCTTGATCAAGTTCGAAATTTGGAAAACCTGTCATTTATGCTCAACATCCCAGACGTCAACCTCCCCAACATTCAAAATCCTACACCTCCGCAAAATATCCCAAAACAACAGAATCATCCCACACCTCACCATCACGCCATTCCACCAAAGAACCAATGTAACACCTGTCATACCCCAAATAACACTCCACTACTTATCCCAGAACCTCAGAACTCCACAAACGACCAAATCTACACCCATGCACCAGGCCACCATAACAATCCTATCTATGTGGAAATCGTGCCACAATCCACTCCACATATCCCACACACACCTGAATCTGATGAAAAGGATATGTTTATCAGGAAATTGGCCGAGGAACATAAGAAGCTGACCAACCGGGTTCAAGGCGTTGAGGGAAGTAAGGGAGTCAAAGGAATGAACTATGAGGACCTCTGCATACAACCTGATGTTGAACTACCTGAGGGGTACAAACCTCTGAAGTTCGAAATGTTTGATGGTATAGGTGATCCAAGGGTCTATCTGAGGACCTATTGTGACAAGCTGGTTGGAGTAGGGAAAACTGAAAGGATCCGCATGAAGCTGTTCATGAGGAGCTTGAAAGGAGATGCATTGTCTTGGTACATTAGCCAAGATCCCAAGAAGTGGTCGAACTGGGTAAGCATGGCATCTGACTTCAGGACAGGTTCAGATTTAATACAGAGAACGCACCATACGTGTTCTACATCCAGAATTTGAAGAAGAAGCCCACAGAGACATTTCGCGAGTATGCTACTCGCTGAAGGTCCGAAGATGCTAAAGTCAGACCCGCCTTAGAGGAAGAGCAGATGAACAAGTTCTTCGTCCGGGCTCAGGACCCGCAATACTCTGAACGGTTGATGATGTTTGAGAACCACAAGTTCTCCGACATTATCAAATTGGGTGAAAGGATTGAAGAAGGTATTAAAAGTGGTATGGTCACAAATTTCGAATGCTTGCAAGCTACGAATAAGGCTTTACAGTCCGGTGGTGTGTCCAAGAAAAGGGGCGTGGGGGCCGTGATGGTTGCACAAAGGACCAAGTCTCCCCTCAAATACCAAACTTACCCAACACCTCCACTCACATATTAGCCGACCCCGAATTACCAAGCACCATCACCCTCATACCAAGCTCCACCACCAACTTATCAATCACCTCCACCACCTACATATCAACCTGCTTCACCCAGATACTCCCAACCCGCTCCTGTTTACCACACCTAAAATTCTTAGCCATCCCATTATCAACACCTCATGCACACCAAAACTTCCTTAGACCTCGACCTAATTTTGACTGCAGACCTCCAAAACAATATACCGTCATCGCCGAACCTATCGACCAACTGTATGAGAAGCTAAAGGCTGCTGGTTATGTCACCCCCATCCCTGCTGCAACCCCTGAAAATCCTTCCCAGTGGGTTAACCCAAACAAATCTTGTGCATACCACTCCGACATGAAAGGACACACCATCGACGAATGTGGTTCTTTGAAAGACAAAATACAATCCTTGATTGATAACAAGATTATTGTGGCAAAAGAATCCACTCAAAACGTCCGCAACAATCCTCTTCCAGACCCTAATGGTGGAGGTATCCACATGATTGAAATAAAAGATGATTGGGATCCCGAGGGATCGATCGGGTTGATCGCAGAAGGTGATAACCCAAAGAAACTGGCAGTTACTATCAATCCAATCATAGTCCAAGTCCAACCGTCTAAGGATACTGAGGTAAATATGTCTACACCTTAGAGTTTGAAGCAGCGCCACCCGCAAAGACACCAGCACCAATTGAGGTTGAATTCGTGTCTCCGGCAAATGCACCCGCACCATTTGAGGTTGCAGTCTTGCCACCCAAGGCACATGTTCCATTCGAAGTGAGGATAGACGCGCCGATCCTAGTGGCAATGTCAACTACGCCACCCTTCTATACAAATGTTGTACCCTGGACTATACAGCCGAGGCGAGAAGGAAAGGCAAAGTCAAGATTGAAGAAGCTCTCGCAACACAGGGTATGACGAGAACTGGCAGAGTCTACACACTTGAACATCTGGCCGAATCAAGAAAGTAGGCTTCCAATCGTCCACCAGTTGAGACAGGTCTGGACGACCTTTGGAGGAAAGTACAGGCCAAAGAGTATTCGGTCATCGACCAGTTGAACAAAACGCCATCACAAATATCCATTCTCTCTTTGCTGCAGAATTCTGAGACGCACATGAGTGCTTTATTGAAGGTGTTGAATGAAGCCTATGTGCCGAACTACATCACTAGCGGGGAAATGGCTAATATGGTAGGCCAAGTGCTGGAAAGCCATAAGATCACCTTTCATGAAGACGAGCCACCGCCTGAAGGGCTGGGTCACAACAAAGCACTGCACATCACCGTGCAATGCGAAGATTATTTCATCACCAGAATCCTGATCGATGGAGGATCCAGTCTTAACATCTGTCTATTAATAACACTCAAGAAATTGGGTAAAGGGCTGCATGAGATAAAGGATAGAGCAATCAATGTGAAAGCTTTCGATGGTTCTCAAAGGTCCACCATTGGTGAGATTAGTCTATGCCTGCAGATGGGACCAACCTGGTTCGAGGTCTACTTTCAAGTGATAGATGTACCAGTCCTACAACTTGCTATTAGGACGACCATGGATCCATGCTGCTAGGGCCGTAGAATCAACACTGCATCAGGAAGTGAAGTTCAAATGGAATCACCAGAAAGTGATTATTCATGGCGACGATAGCAACCCTATTTACAGTCACCAGACTATTCCAGCAATCGAGGGAAGAAGGAAGCTAGGTGGAGAAACTTAGCACCACATTGAACGGGTCAATGCTATCAACAAAGACAAATGGTGGGATAGCAAAATCGAAAGCATACTAAGCTGGAGTGGGTACGAGCTTGGCAAAGGGCTCGGCAAGAACCTCCAAGGAATCTCTAAACCCATAAAGCTCAAGAAACATGGTACTACCTTCGGTTTGGGATATGAATACACCCGGGAAGAATTCAATAGCTGGTCGCCACCATGGCGCGGTCCTCACTACCCTTTGGAGCAGCCAATACCACATCTGGAGCAGACCTTTCAGCAAGCTGGCATTATTTATAGGACAGACGAATAGATAGCACTCGCCGCATTGAGGAACTTATTCCTAGGGGATGATGACATGGACTGTTGTGTTATTCTTGAGGAGGAGGGGGAGGAAGGCCCTTCCATACAGGCTGTGAGTAAAGGAGCATACCTCAAGAATTGAACCATCAGGACAACCAAAGCCCGACGAGCCTCGGGTTAGCAATGCTAAAACAAATGTTATTCATTGTTTTTCTTTGATAAATGATTTTCCTTTCGCATTTTAATTCCTGCAATAAGATCTTCAATGTTCAAAACAACTGTTCAATTTATCAAAAGCATTTTAATTTTTCTTATGAATCAATATTTATTGCTATAATTTTTTTCTCTCATCACTTTACCTATACAACATTACTATTACCTGTCTTAATGAACCAATGACTATGACATGCAACGAGACAACACAACAAACACACATTGATTCAGAGGAAGATGACATACCTGACGAGATTATCAAGGAAGTCGAGAATTTTGAGAACAGACCTAAGTCCATCCTGGACGAGACCGAAGTTGTCAACTTGGGAGACTCAGAAAATGTTAAGGAAACACGTATCATCATTCACCTGTCACCATCAGAGAAGAAAGAATACACAGAATTTCTAAAGGAGTTTGAGGATATATTCGCCTGGTCGTACAATGACATGACTGGTCTGAGTACATCTATTATGGCTCACAAACTGTCAACCAATCCAATGTGTCTGCCGGTAAAGCAAAAGCTCAGAAAGTTCAAGCCTGATATGAGCTTGAAAATCAAGGAAGAAGTCACCAAGCAAATCAACGCTAAGGTTCTCAGGGTAGTGGAATACCCGACATGGTTAGCCAACATTGTGCCAGTACCGAAGAAAGATGGGAAGGTCAGAGTCTGTGTCGACTACCGGGATCTCAACCGAGCCAGTCCAAAAGATGACTTCCCTTTGCCAAATATACACATCTTGATTGACAATTGCGCCAAGCAGAAGCTACAGTCGTTCGTGGATTGTTTCGCTGGTTACCACCAGATAAGGATGGATGAGAAAGATGCTGAGATAATGGCTTTCATTATGCCATGGGGAGTGTACTGCTATAAGATGATGTCGTTCAGTCTGAAGAATGCTGGGGCCACTTATATGAGGGCTATGACCACTATCTTCAACGATATGATACATAAAAAGATCGAGGTATATGTGGATGACGTAATTATCAAGTCCAAGAAGGCCACTGGTCACATTGAAGATTTGAGGAAGTTTTTCAATAGGTTGCGGAAATACAATCTGAAGCTAAATCCCGCAAAATGTACATTCAGGTTTCCCGACAGTAAGCTGCTCGGGTCTATTGTGAGCCATCGAGGAATAGACCTGGATCCATCAAAGGTCAAAACCATTCAAGAACTACCACCGCCAAGGAACAAGAAAGATGTGAGCCGATCTTCAAGATGCTAAAGAAGGACGCCGCAACCAAGTGGACCGATGATTGCCAAAAGGCCTTCGACAGAATTAAGGAGCACTTGTCAACACCACCAGTCCTAGTACCACCTGATCCAGGTAGACCTTTGCTAATATACCTTGTAGTATTAGATGGATCCTTCGGATGCGTTCTGGGGCAGCACGACGAAACAAGAATAAAGGAGCAAGCCATCTATTATCTCAGCAAGAAATTCACTTTGTACGAGGCTCGGTATTCTCTATTGGAGCGCACTTGTGGTGCTTTGATTTGGGTCGCTCAGAAGCTGAGTCATTACTTCTGTGCTTGCACAACATATCTTATATCGAGAATGGATCCCTTGAAGTACATCTTTCACAAGCCAATGCCCACTGGCAAGCTAGCCAAGTGGAAAATCCTGCTGAGTGAGTTCGATGTTGTTTACGTAACTCAGAAAGCAGTCAAGGGACAGGCACTGGTAGACCATCTTGCTGAGAACAGTATGGATGGAGAATACGAACCCCTGAAAACGTATTTTCCTGATAAAGAGGCATTGTTCATAGGAGAAGACATTGCAGAATCCTATGATGGCTGGAGAATGTTCTTCGATCGAGCAAGCGAACTTCAAGGGAATTGGCATTGGAGCAGTCATAATATCGGAAACCGGTCAGCATTATCCGGTATCTGCCAAACTCAGATTCCCTTGCACCAACAACATGGCCCAATATGAAGCTTGCATCTTAGGGCTCAAAATGGCCATTGACATGAATGTTCAGGAGCTGTTAGTGATTGGTGATTCAGACCTACTGGTACATCGGGTACAAGGAGAGTGGGCTACCAAGAATTTCAAGATACTGTCGTATCTGCACCACGTACAGGAGTTAAGAAAGAGGTTCACGAAGATAGAGTTTCGACATGTCCCCAGAATCCAGAATGAGTTCACCGATGCATTGGCTACTTTGTCGTCTATGATTCAACATCCAGACAAGAATTTCATTGATCCCATCCCAGTGAAACTCCATAATCAGCCAGCTTATTGTGCCCATGTCGAAGAAGAAGCAAACGGAAAGCCTTTGTTCCATGATATCAAAAAATATTTGGGAAAATGAGAGTACCCAGGGCTTGCAAATCCTACTCAGAAACGCACACTTCGAGACTGTCCAACAACGTCTTTTACAACGGAGGAATCTCGTATAAGAGGACTCCCGATTTGGGATTATTAAGATGTGTCGATGCAAAGGAAGCCTCCAAACTACTTGAGGAGATTCATGTTGGGGCATGCGGAACGCATATGAATGGGTTTGTCTTAGAAAAGAAGATACTTAGGGCTGGTTACTTTTGGATAACTATGGAAACGGACTGCATCCAATATGTCCGGAAATGCCACCGCTGTCAGGTACACACATATATGATAAAGGTGCCTCCAAATGAGCTTAATGCAACGAGCTCACCATGGTCGTTTGCCGCCTGTGGCATGGATGTCATTGGACCAATCGAGCCTACCTCCTCCAACGGACACAGGTCCATCCTAGTAGCCATCGATTATTTCACCAAATGGGTCGAAGCAGCATCCTACATAAGAGTAACTAAGAAAGTCATGGCAGACTTAGTACGCGACCGCATTGTTTGTCGATTCGGAATTCCTGAGTCAATCATTACTGATAATGGCTCTAATATCAACAGTAACCTGATTAAAGCTATGTGTGAAACCTTCAGAATCAAACACAAGAATTCCACAACCTACCGACCTCAGATGAATGGAGCCGTGGAAGCCGCTAACAAAAATATCAAGAAGATATTGAGAAAGATGATAGAGAACCACATCTAGTGGCACGAGAAGTTATCATTTTCTTTAGTGGGATATCGCACAACTGTCCGCACATCGACCGGGGCTACCCTTTATATGCTAGTTTATGGTATAAAGGTTGTTATTCCCGTTGAGGTATAAATTCCTTCCCTAAGGATCATACAAGAAGCTGAGCTCAGTGATGCAGAATGGGTAAAGAGACGTTATGGGCAACTATCCCTCATAGACGAAAAGAGAATGAATGCGGTATGTCACGATCAACTCTACAAAAGTAGAATGACCAGAGCCTTCAACAAAAGAGTCAAGCCGAGATCGTTAGCACCAGGGCAACTGGTGTTAAAGAAGATTTTTCCTCATCAGGATGAAGCCAAAAGGAAGTTCTCTCCCAACTGGCAAGGCCCATACATGGTTCACCGAATGCTGACAGGAGGAGCTCTCATACTTGCAGAGATGGACGGAGATGTCTGGCCAAAGCCAATCAATTCAGATGCAGTCAAGCACTATTATCTGTAATCTTTATGCTTGATGTAAATTGAACTACGCCTGACCTGATTCCCACTTAAGAGGGGATACGTAGACACCCCTATGGGTTCCATCACAATTAAATAAAATTTTAATTTTCCCCCGCAATTGGAAACTGGGCAGAATTTTGAGGAGGAACCTCAAAATTCTGAAGTAAGTTCAGCCGATCGTCGCACGAGCAGCAGTCAAAAACATCAATCCATCAAACTGGGGTAGAATTTTGAAGAGGACCCTCAAAATTCCGTAGCAAGAGATGTCACAATGTCTTGAGCCGCGTCTCGGTCGTTGGTTCATCTAAAAGATATTTTAAGTTATATATTTATACTGTATTTTTACAAAATCATGCATATTTGTTCTTGGAAACAGCTTTGTTTAGCAACGCTACCCCCAATGATACAAATAGTATCATCAGATCAAGCCTAACAAATCAAGCAAAGTCAGCGGGGATACGATCTAACCTTCCCCTTACAGAACTCATGATTTTTCTTTGGATGCAGGAACTAAGATCACAAATTCCCGAACATACTATCCACCCGAAGGACATATATTGTTAAAAGACACGATTCTCCAAACCCGTCGCACACACCGACATCCATTATCAACACAAACGATGCTTCACAATCACGATGCTCCCAATGATCACCACATTGCAATCTGTTATCAGCTAAGAAATTTCATTGTCATTTATTCCATCTTGCATAAGGCTACAATTCTGCCTTCCGAGGTTAAGCTCTACCTCCATCTGCATTTTGCATAAGGCTACCTTTCTTCCTTCCGAGACTAAGCACTGTCTCCATCTGCATTGCATAAGGCTACCATTCTGCCTTCCACTTGCATAAGGCTACTATTCTGCCTTTCGAGGTTAAGCTGTACCTCCACCTGCATTTTGCATAAGGCTACCTTTCTTCCTTCCGAGACTAAGCATTATCCATCTACATTGCATAAGGCTACTATTATGCCTTCCCTTGCATAAGGCTACCGTTCTGCCTTCCGAGGTTAAGCTCTACCTCCATCTGCATTTTTTGCATAAGGCTACTATTCTGCCTTCCACTTGCATAAGGCTATTATTCTCCTTCCGAGGTTAAGCTCTACTTCCATCTGCATTTTTCATAAGGCTACCTTTCTGCCTTCCGAGACTAAGCACTGTCTCCATCTGCATTGCATAAGGCTACTATTCTGCCTTCCCTTGCATAAGGCTGCCGTTCTGACTTCCGAAGTTAAGCTCTACCTCCATCCGCATTTTTTACATAAGGCTACTATTCCTCCCTCCACTTGCATAAGGCTACCATTCTGCCTTTCGAGGCTAAGCTCTGCCTCCAATTTACTTTTCGTCGAAACTAAATGCTATCTCAAGCACTATTTATTTCGATTTTTCTACGGGCTAAGCTCTGCCCTTCAATACGCAAGACTAAGCTCTGTCTTGTCAGCATCATACTATTGCATTTTTCATGGGCTAAAATATTGCCAACTTATCCAAAGGCGTCATCGTTCGGAGGCACCATCTTCATGGCCCCAGAACACCATGCCATGGCCTGAGGATCTCTTTCAATCTTTTACATATCATTATTCAAAGGCGTCATGGTTCAGAGGCACCATCCTCATGGCCCTAGAACATCATTTCATGGCTTGCGAATCCTGCATCAAGCAACCCATGGCCCCAAACATCATGGTCTGAGGACGTCATCCTTAAATGTCCAAAGACAACATTCATGGTCCGACGAGAATTTGCATCATGTTTAAATTACGCAATATATGCTTTGTATTATTTATTTGCAGGTAATCCGGCGAGCAACGATCATCCTGGAAGGAGCGGTCCTACTCCAGTTCTCCTAACCATTCCCGTAAGCCATTTGTTCACCCAACCCCATACATTGCGTCCGCTCTTGTAAAACTTCATCGGTATACTTCATCGATGACTCCTGAACTACATACGGCCTAATTCTTGTAAAACCAGGGATATGTAGGCAACTCAGAAATAAGGGTGCGGCCTAAACCTCTTCAAACCATTTGGTTCTGTCAAAATTTGGCCATCATATCTTTACCTGACAACTCTTTCATCCTTCTTGGGTAAAGAGGGGGAGCTATTGATACACAATTTTTCCTCAAATTATTTTAAAATTTGCATATATACCTTCAAAATCACTTTTTATAATAATTGGTATTTTTCCATAATTTTCCATATTTTTATCAACCTATTTTCTAATTTATTCAGTACTTTATATCCGATAATTATTCATAACTTGCATTACAAATAATTTCAAAAAAAATTCTTAGCTCAATATATCATTTTTTAATCCTATTAGGATTTAATTATTTTATAAATTAGCCAATTTGGCATTATTTGGCTATAATTACAACAACTTTGCAATTATAGCCTAATTACACATTTTATGCTATTTTAATTCAATAATCAGTCATTTTATATTTTAATACTAGTTAATTACCTTAATTTCACCTATTTAGCCTTAATTTCATTTTATGTATTTATTAGCTATTTTTATTAATTATTTACCTATTTAATTGGGTATTTAATAAGTAGCCAACTTTTATTTAAAATATAGCCTAAATCAAATCTGGTCCTAACCGATTTAATTTAGCCCAAAACGACCCAAGCCCAATCTCTAAGCCTACCCGACCTAATCTTGTGTGTAAACTGGACCGTTGATCTAATTAGATCAACGGCCCAGATTCAGTCTTACCAAATTAAGACCTAACGACTACCCCCCCTTCCCCTTATTCACTCCCCGTTCAATCATCTCTCTACCTCCCTCTCTCTCTATCTCTGGTTTTCTCTAGAACCTTCTCGTCTCCCTCCTCTCCGATGGACTCTGTCCTCCTTCTGCGGCCACCTCCTTCGCCGAAAGCTATGTCCTCTCACCATCCACTAGCCTCTGCTTCACCCCACGCCGGTTTGATACTACTCTCAGGTCCTCAGGTGAACCTGGAGCGGTTCAACTCCTACCCATGGTCCTTCATGCCATTTTCCGGCCACCTCCAGCCGTTCGAGTAAGATCTATGACTTCTCCGGCTAAAGCCGGTAACATTTTAAGGTTTTCTTATCTTCTCTGGTGTAACGACCCGACCGGCAGTTTTGCGTTATTAGACCTTGTTCCCCTAAATGAAACTTCTCATAGTGGCTTATTGTGATTTATGACTTGCGAGGACGGGTGGTTCGGGATTCGGATGTGTTTAGAACAATATAGGAACACTTAGCTCCTTAAGGTTGGCCTTTTTCGCCAAGTTTGACTTCGGTCAATATTTTGAGTAAATGACCCCAGAATGGAGTTTCATCGGTTCCAGTAGCTTTGTATGATGATTTCAGACATGGGCGTATGTTCGGAATGGGTTTTGGATGACCACGGGAGCGTTTCGGCGCCCATTATCGAATATGAGAGTTTCCTTAAGTTGAAATTTTGTTTAGAACGTGTAAAACCAACTGAAACAGTTGCTGGTGCACCTGAACTGGTGTGACCGCAGGTGCGGTTTCCCAGTCGCAGATGCGATCCCGCCCCTGCGGTCCCTGGCCTCGCAGGTGCGGTCCCAGGTGAGGCTGCCCCTTTTCGCAGGTGCGGACGACCTTCCGCAGGAGCGGAGCCGCAGGTGCAGGCTCCACTCCGCAGGTGCGAGATTTGCCCTTTGTCCCATTTCCGCAGGTGCGAGCCTTTGCTCGTAGGTGCGGTCCTCGAGCCGCAGGTGGGGAACCACTGTAGGCAGTGTGTTTATTTAAAACATGGGAAATGTCCATTTTTTCTCATTTCTTCTACCATTAGAGACCTTGAGAGCTTGGGAAAACTGCTCCACGACCTAGCTACCAAAGAGGTAAGTAAATTCTACCCTAGTGTTAGTTTAATACTTGAATTACTAGTTAAACTAACTACCTAATTAGTGAAAATCAAGGAATTGGGTAGTAACCTAGGGCTTTCGAGAATTTAGGAAATTACCCGTGAATTGGCTATGAAATCATACAAAAATACTATATTAACGATCCTTAGGTTATTGGTGAGTGTTTCCTTCGTGAATTTTCGGAATCCGAGCGTGCGGGCCCGGGGGTAAATTTTGAGATTTCTTCAAGAATGATGAATTTGGCTAAGTAAATAAGAGAAATTGCATGCTTTGAGTATACTTTGATATATTTACATAACATTTGATTAGTTTTGAGTCCTTGGGTGACGAGTTCAGTATTTCGGGCGCGTTCTTGACCCGGGGAATAGGTTCGACATGAGGTGAGTCTCCTTTCTAACCTTGTAAGAGGGAATTGTCCCCATAGGTGATCTAAATGCTATGTGTTGATGTTGTGGGGGCTACTTACGTACCAAGTGACGAGAGTCCGTACGTAGCGGCTATTATTATTATGTCCGAGTAGTTAGGCCCACATCATGCCTTGTGATTCTTTCTCGTAATGAATTATACGTTATAAATTCATGTTATATGTAGTATTGTTTTCCTGAGATTTATGGAAATTGATAATTTTAAAGAAATTGTTTGTGGAAAAGTAATTTTTAAAGGAACATTGTGTGTGCATGTGACCGCTTCGCAATTTACATTCCCCGAGCGGAGTGTGATTTCCCCCACTCTCGTGGGAGTGGGCTGTATGCCACGGTGAGATAGAAAGATGCAATTTTTGTTCGGGTCGTTCGACCCTCGGCAGTGCACAGATATGATCATTTTACTTTATGGCTCAGGCCGGTTTTCCTTATCCCGTACGCGCATGATAAGTTGTTAATGATTTCATGGATATTGATTCGACAGATATTTGGGGGGGAAATGTAGAAATTATTATTTACTTCCAGTATTTATTTGGATTTCAGTGCCTTTAATATTTGCTGCTTCACTACCTTCATATGTCTACAGCTTTCATTATACTCTGTTAAAATTATATTGTTGGACCTTAGTGAGTGTCAAGTCGACCTCTCGTCACTACTTCTTCGAGATTAGACGGGATACTCACTGGGTACATATTTATTTATGTACTCATGCTACGCTTCTGTACTTAATTGTACAGGTTCTAAGGATGGTGCTTCTGGTTATCAAACCGGAGCTAGATTCTGATTATAGCTGGACCTGACTTCATGGTGAGCTGCTTCTCCTGACGATCCTCGGCAGCACCATGGAGTTTTCTCTTGTTATTTCCCGTCTATTTCTTTCAGATAGTGGGACTATATAGTATATCTTTTATATATTCTATTAGTATGTTTGTAGGACTTGTGACACTAGTTCCTGGTACACACGTGATAGTTATTATGGATTGCGGGACTGTATATATATTGGATCTCGCCTCCTTATGACTGTTTTTGCTAAAACTTGTTAAATATCCTTCTTGATTTATGTTTCGGACTTTAAAAGTATATGTTTAAATGTTTAATCAAATAAGAATGAACCCTTAGTAAGTTGAGTGTTGGCTTACCTGACCCTGCTGTTGGGCGCCATCACGACCTGAGTTAGGATTTGGGTCGTGATAACATAGTATCAGAGCTCTAGGTTCACGTAAGTCTCACGAGTCACGGGCAGACCCAGTAGAGTCTTGCGGATTGGTATGGAGACGTCTGTACTTATCTTTAGGAGGCTATAGGGTGTTAGGAAACCTCTCTTTATTCATATTCTATTGTGCAGTCGATGGTTTACTAAAACTCATTCTTCTATTCCCTCACATTGGTGAGGACGGGCTCATCCGATGTTCCAGACCCAGGAGATGCCGATACCCCCGCTGTCAGAGGTTGTGGCAGAGGCCGGGGGAGGGCACCGGCCTGAGGTAGGGGACGAAGGCGTTCCAGAGCTATCCCAATTGCACCACCACCGTAGGACCCTATCATAGAGGAGCAGGGCGAGTTGCCTCCGGCAGAGCTGCGGTATTAGTTTGAGCAGCTGGAGCAGGGACACATGTCAGTGACAAATTATGAGGCTAGATTTTCAGAGCTGTCACGCCATGCACTCATGATACTACTTACTGATGCCGAGAGAGTGCGGAGGTTTGTGGATGGATTGCATCCAGGTATTAGGGCCACCATGGCCCGAGAGGTGGAGATGGGTACTCCTTATCAGCTCGTGGTGGATATTCCTCATAGGATCGAGGGTTATCGGTCGAGGAGCAGAAAGCAGGGGCAGCAGGATAAGAAGGCTAGATTCTCAGGAGATTTCAGAGGTGCCCCAGCTAGGGGTAGAGGTCATTTTGGTAGTGGTCAGCTCAGCATGCCTTCATATTCAGACCCTCCACCACCTCCCCGAGGTGTTCCAGCGAGGGCTCATTTCAGCGCCAGAGCGTTCCTACCACCCTCCAGCCATTCAGAGTTCACCCAGTGGTTATTCCAGTAATCCGAGATCTTCCAGCCCCTACTTCAGTGCCATGCCAGAGGGTTCACATAGCCCTCCGGCCATTCAGGATTTTTCTTCAGGGCAGCAGGCTATGGTACCTAGAGGTCGCTATGAGTGTGGGGATCTAGGTCATATGCAAAGGCATTGTCCCAAGCTTTGGGGCAAAGTAGTGCATCAGGGTTATCAGCCTATGGGTCCAGCATCAGCAGTCCGGCCACCTAGAGGTGGAGGACAGGTCGGCAAGGGTCGTCCTAGAGGTGGATGCCAGTTAGGGGGAGGTCAATCAGCTCTTGTTCACCCTGGTTGGGCTCAGTCTTCCAGTGCTCCAGCCATATGCTATGCTATGCCGGCCAGATCAGATGTAGTGGCCTCAGACGACGTGATCACAGGTTTTATCTCAGTATGTGGTAGAGAGGCTTCAGTACTATTTGATCCAGGATCCACCTATTCATATGTTTCAGCATTATTTGCTTATTTTCTGGATGTTCCTCGTGAGTCCTTGGGTTCCGCTATATATGTGTCCACTGCTGTGGGTGATTCTGTGGTGGTAGACCGGGTTTACTGGTCCTGTGTGGTTACATTCTGTGGATTCGATACCAGAGCGGATCTTTTATTGCTCGACATGGTTGATTTCGAAGTTATTTTAGGCATGGATTGGCTATCTCCTTATCATGCCGTGCTAGATTGCCATGCCAAGACAGTTACTCTAGCCATGTCTGGGTCGCCTAGGGTGGTGTGGAGAGGTTCCTCAGTTAGTGGAGCCAGCCGAGTTATTTCATTCATGAAGGCTCGACATATGGTCGAGAAGGGTTGTCTGGCCTATCTAGCTTCTGTGCGGGACACCACCGCCGAGTCTCCGACGATTGATTCAATGCCAGTTGTTCGAGAGTTTGCTGATATATTTCCTTCAGACATTCTGGGCATGCCTCCGGATCGTGATATTGATTTTTGTATTTATGTAGCTCCAGGCACTCAGTCGATCTCCATTACCCCGTACCGTATGGATCCGAATGAGCTGAAGGAGTTGAAGGAGCAACTTGAGGAGTTGTTGGCTAAGGGGTTTATCAGACCGAGTGTATCGCCGTGAGGTGCTCCAGTCCTATTTGTGCAGAAAAAGGATGGGTCTATGCGGATGTGTATTGATTACCGCCAGTTAAACAAGGTCACCATTAAGAACAAGTATCCTTTGCCACGCATTGATGATTTGTTTGACTAGTTGCAGGGTGCTAGGGTATTTTCTAAGATTGATTTGAGATCGGGATATCATCAGTTCAATATTCGGGCCTCAGATGTTCCGAAGACTGCTATTCGTATGAGATATGGCCATTATGAGTTCCGGGTAATGTCCTTTGGCTTGACTAATGCTCCAGCAACATTCATGGACTTGATGAATAGGGTGTTCAGGCCGTATATTGATTCCTTTGTCATTGTCTTCATTGATGACATCTTGATTTACTCACGTAGCCTGGGTGAGCATGAGCATCATTTGAGAGTTGTGCTCTAGACCTTGCAGGAACAGAAGCTATATGTTAAGTTCTCCAAGTTTAAGTTCTGGTTGGATTCCGTGGCATTCTTGGGGAATGTGGTAGCCGGAGAGGGTATCAAGGTTGATCCTCAAAAGATTGAGGTAGTTTAGAGTTGGCCGCGTCCTACTTCAGTTACTAAGATCAGGAGTTTCTTTGGTCTAGCAGGATATTACCGTCGATTTGTGGAGGGGTTTTCTTCTATTGCATCCCCATTGACTAGATTGACTAGGAAGAATGCCCCGTTCCGGTGGTCCGACGAGTGTGAGGCGAGCTTTCAGAAGCTCAAGGCAGCATTGACTTCAGCACCAATTCTGGTATTTCCCTCAGGTTCTGGGATATATACAGTATATTGCAACGCTTCACGCGTTGTCTTGGGGTGTGTAGTGATGCACGAAGTAGAGTTATTGCTTATGCTTCGCCCCAGCTGAAGGTTCACGAGAAGAATTACCATGTGCACGATTTAGAGTTGGCGGCGATTGTTCATGCTCTTAAGATTTGGAGGCATTACTTGTATGGAGTGTCATGTAAGGTTTATACAGACCACTGCAGCTTGCAACACTTATTCAAGCAGAGGGATCTTAATTTGAGGCAGCGCATATGGCTTGAGTTGTTGAAGGATTATGATATAACCATTCTTTATCATCCGGGCAAGGCAAATGTGGTAGCATATGCCTTAACTAGGAAGTCAGAGAGTATGGGTAGCTTGGCTAATATTGCAGTAGAGGGGAGACCTCTAGCCTTGGACATTCAGTCCTTGGCTAATCGCCTGGTGAGGTTAGATCTTTCAGAGCCTCGACGAGTTTTAGCTCATGTGGTTGCTTAGTCTTCGTTATTGGGAGAGATTAAGGCTCGACAGTTTGATGATCCGTGCTTAGTAGAGCTTAGGGAGACAGTAATTCAGGGTGGTGCCAAGGAGGTTACTATTGGCGAGGATGGCGTTATGAGACTCCAGGGTCGTTTATGTGTTCCTAATGTCGATGGCCTTAGGGGGAGGATTCTAGAAGAGGCACACAGTTCTCGGTATTCTGTTCATCCTGGTGCTACGAAGATGTATCGTGATTTGAAGCAACATTACTGGTGGAGGCAGATGAAGAGGGACATTGTGGAGTATATGGCTAGGTGTCTTAATTGCCAGCAGGTTAAGTATGAGCACCAGAGGCCAGGAGGCCTACTTCAGCAGTTGCCCATTCCTCAGTGGAAATGGGAGCGCATCACTATGGACTTCGTGGTTGGGTTGCCTCGGACCTTGCGGAAGGTTGACGCCGTTTGGGTCATTGTGGATAGATTGACCAAATCGACGCATTTCATTCCAGTGGCTACTACATATGCTTCGGAGAGGTTGGCCCAGATCAACATTAGGGAGATAGTATGGTTGCACGGTGTGCCGGTGTCCATTATATCAGATCGAGGTCCTCAAATCACCTCGCACTTCTGGAGAGCATTGTATAGTGAGATGGGTACCCAGATAGATCTCAGCACAACATTTCACCCACAGACTGATGGCCAGTCAGAGCATACGGTTCAGATATTGGAGGACATGCTCAGAGTATGTGTGATTGACTTTGGAGGTCAGTGGGACCAGTTCTTGCCTTTGGCCGAGTTTGCTTACCATAATAGTTATCAGTCCAGCATCAAGATGGCTCCATTTGAGGCTTTGTATGGTCGGCGATGTCGCTCCCCTATCGGGTGGTTTGAGCCTAGCGAGGCTAAGTTATATGGCACCGACCTGGTGTGGGATGCTTTAGAGAGGGCGAAGTTGATTCAGGAAAGGCTCCACACAGCACAGTCCAGACAGAAGCGTTACGCGGATCAGAAGGCGCGTGATATATCATTTATGGAGGGAGATAAGGTTCTTTTGAAGGTTTCGCCGATGAAGGGTATTATGAGGTTTGGAAAGAAGGGCAAGTTGAGCCCGAGGTTTATCGGTCACTTCGAAGTGTTGAGGCGAGTTGGGGAGGTTTCTTATGAGCTAGCCTTACCTCCCAGTTTGTCAGGGGTTCATCCGGTCTTTCATGTATCCATGCTCCGGAGGTACCACGCCGACTTCTCTCACGTGGTTGATTTCAGCACTATTCACTTGGATGAGAGGTTGGGCTACGAGGAGGAGCCAATGTCCATCATTTATAGACATGATCGCCAGTTGAGATCTAAGAGAGTTCCTGCCGTAAAGGTCCAGCGGAGGGGCCAACCAGTCGAGGAGGCGACCTGGGAGTCCAAGGAGGACATGCGGAGCAGATATCCGCACTTATTCAGCACTTCATGTATGATTCTAGACCCGCTTGAGGACGAACGTTTGTTTAAGATGTGGAGAATGTAACGACCCGACCGGTCGTTTTGCGTTATTAGACCTCGTTCCCCTAAATGAAACTTCTCATAGCGGTTTATTGTGATTTATGACTTGCGGGGACGGGTGGTGCGAGATTTGGAAGTGTTTAGAATAATATTGGAACACTTAGCTCCTTAAGGTTGGCCTTTTTGGCCAAGTTTGACTTCGGTCAACATTTTGAGTAAACGACCTCGGAATCGAGTTTCGTCCGTTTTAGTAACTTCGTATGATGATTTCGGACTTGGGCGTATGTTCGGAATGGGTTTTGGATGACCTGGGAACGTTTCGGCGCCCAATATCGGATATGAGAGTTTCCTTAAGTTGAAATATGGGTTTGGAATGTGTTTTTGTGTTATCGAGGTCCGAACGGAATTCCAAGACCAGGAATAGTTCTGTTATGTCATTTATGACTTGCTCGCAAAATTTGGTGTCATTCCGAGTAGTATAGGTCGGATCGGCGCATTGATACCGAATTCAGGAACTTAAAGTTAAAGTTCTTAAGTTTGATCTTTAGGGGTTTTGAGGTGTGATTTTGAGTTTTAGTGTTGTTTTGAGTGTTTCGAAGGCTCGAGCGAGTCTGTATTATGATTTTGGACTTGTTGATATATTTGTACAGGGGCTCGGGTGGGCCCAGGTGGCTCTCGGGCACCAAACGAGGCAAAAAACCAGCTGAAACAGTTGCAGGTGCACCTTAACTGGTGTGACCGTAGGTGCGGTTGCCCAGTCGCAGGTGCGAGACCGCCGCTGCGGTCTCAGGACTCGCAGGTGCTGCCCCAGGTGAGTCTTCCCCTTTTCGCAGGTGCGGACGACCTTCCGCAGAAGCGGAGCCGCAGGTGCGGGCTTGTCACGCCCCAAAACCAAAAAGCGCGACTGGCGCTCAATCGAGTAGAACCCGACTGAGCAAGCCTGCTAGGTTTCATTCTACCAAAAATTAGCTTATGAACATCGAGGAGGTAAATTCTATCAATCATATTTTATAAATATTTCATTAACTTCCATTTTTGTTCTCATTAGAAATCTCAATCATGATATCCAAAATATTACAATCTTTCTAGATATGCTGAAAAACATATTTGCCAAAATACAAATACTTCTAGTTTAATTCCAATACCCGTCACAACCCACAACCTGTCTACAGAGCCTCTAAATACAACTGAGGAGAATTATAAAAATTCCGGTGACAAGGCCCCAGCTATACCTCAAAATTAAGTGTCTTGTTCAAAAGAAATACAACAAACACTACACTTGAACCCGCGAGGAAGCGGGGCTCACCAAAACTGCTGTGGGGAGAAGGAGAAGGCACCGTCACCTGCAATCCGCGTTACCAGCTACAGAGTAACCTACATCCATGAAAGGGATGTAGCGCCCCCGACAAAAGGGACGTTAGTACCATCAAATAGTACTAGCATGTATAACTAAAAATCCTCTTTCAAGTAGAGTATCCATAGAGGAAAACACAACACATAGAAACAACAAGTCACAACCAACAATATTCAAATAGCCAATTGAAAACTAACAATTTTTTGGTATACGAAAATAGTTTATATTCATATATATATATATATATATATATATATATATATAATTTTGGCTGGGAGATCATTAGCACCAATATTCCACCGTCTTTGTTAGCACGGCGTCCGATCACGCCCGATCGGCTAGGCCATCTCCCCACGGACAATGTGGTTTGACATATGATGCGAAAGAAAGTTGTTACAGGAGTAGTACCACCATGTGCGCAACACGAATTTTGATCTCAACTAGATCAGCTAAGCCGCCTCCCCACATATGCCGTGTGGATCGATCTCATTCATTTTCTGTCGCGACCCCAAATCCTCACAGGCCGTGATGCCGCCTATCGTGGAATTAGGCTAGCCAACAATCACATTTCTACGCTTTTTTTCAATTAAAATAGTTCACAATTAAATAATAAGCAAGCAACCACATCATAATTTATAGAAATAAGTCTTAACGNAAGTATTAGCGTTCCCAATAATAGTCTAACAACCTCCCAAGAACTGGAGTCAATAGTCATGAGCATCTAAGAATAAGAAAATCTAACTCTGCTAAAACTATAACATATGTCTCTGAATCAAATGCTAAACTAAATAAGGAAGGGAAATGGAGAAGCTGTGGACGCTGAACAGCTACCTCGATATCCCGTGACTGCTGCTAACGAACCTGCGTCAGCTACTGCTGCGAGCTCATACCTGGATATGTGCACAGAGGAACAGGGAGTCTTTATGAGTACGCCAACTCAATAGTAATGAAAAAAAATCACAGTCCGAGTAATATAAACACACAGAACATGTACACAATTCCACAAACCAGTAAAACACCAAGTCACCACGTAGTATTCATCAAATAATGAGTTCGAAATCTGTTTCCAGAAAACCTTTGAAACAAGTGCAATATCAGTATATCTTAGTAAAATTCTAAATAAAACAAGTATGAAAACAAAGTAAATCATAATTTGAAAACTCAGTAAAATATTTCATTAAACTGCCCCTCGGGCCAAAATCATTTATCGTAACCATTGCCCATCAGGCATCCTCACAATCACTCTGCCCATCAGGCATCCTCACAGTCACTCTGCCCATCAGGCATCCTCACAGGCACTCTANACCGGCGCTCACTGGGGGTGTGTTACAGACTCCGGAAGGGCTCCTACAGCCCAAGCGCAATAATAAGCCACAACATGGCATAATTCACACACAATTTAGGCCCACAGCCTCACTCATATCATATCATCCTCACAATAAAGGCCATCAGCCTTTCCCCTGCGATCGCACAGTGTTCCTCAGTTGACATCCGCGAACGCAGCACAAGTCACGCGACCGCATAGTGTTTCCTCACACGCGCGCCAATTTCCCCTGTGCGATCGCGCAAACACACCTGCGACCGCACTACCTATCCCCTCTATGCACTGCCCCGTGAGTCTAGAATTACATCGAAATCGACCATACTCAGTAACATCAAGTCCACTTGGGTCTCCAGACCCCCAATAGATATAAGACACGATCGATACATACGGTCCACCACAATAGTATCACCCACCGGAGTCGAAACATGAACAAAAGTAACTAGAGACTCACGGGGCATATTCAGAAAATGAGCAAAATAGGATGAGACATAAGAGTACGTGAAACCAGGGTCAAATAAAGCAAAAGTATCACTGTGACAAACTGAAATGGTACCTGTAATAACTGCATCTGACGCCATAGCATCAGGCCTAGCCGAAAGTGCATAAATACATGGCTGGCCTCCACCTGCTCGACCTCTCCCTCGAGGGCGGCCTCTAGCTACCTGACCACCACCCCTAGCGACCTGGGTAGGTGGTGAAATAACTGGGGCTGAAGCCGAGGGGTGAACCCTCTGCTGAGCTGAACTATTAGGACGACGGGGACACTGCCTCCACTCATGTCCGAACTCTCCGCACTCATGACAATTACCTGGAGTCGGAGATGAAAATTGACGAAAACCCCTGCCGCCGTGATAACCACCAGACGAACCCTGATGAGATGATGCTCGGGCGGAGCTCTGAGCTGGAAGGGCACTAAAAGATGAACGTCCCTGATGAGCATTGCGAGGACCCTGCCCCGACGATACCCCATTGTATGCTGGGCGAACTGACTGTGGAGGTCTAAATGAACGACCTCTGTTAGGCTAAATTTCCCTCTAGAAGGGGCACCACTGAAATTTCCTGATCCCTGAGGCCTCTTGACCTCTCTTTCCTCACGATCCTACCTACGAACCGACTCAATATCCCGAGCAATATCCACATGTTCAAATGTAACTCCAGACACCGTCTCTCTGGTCATTAAAATGCGAAGCTGATACGAGAGACCATCTAAAAACCTCCTAATCCTCTCCCTGTCAGTAGGGACAATCTCAGACGCATGTCTGGCTAACTCAGAAAACCTCATCTCGTACTGGGTGACTGATAACTCTCCCAGACACAGCTGCTCAAACTACCTACGCTGCTCCTCTCTGTGGGACTGAGGAACATATTTCTCCAAAAAGATCGTGGAGAACTGCTTCCAGGTGAGAGGTGCTGAATCAACCGGCCTACGCCTCTCGAATGATTCCCACCAAGTAAAAGCATCACCCGCAAGCTGAAATGTAACAAACGAGACCCCGCTGGTCTCCAAAATACCTGCGGTACGCAGTATCCTCTGGCATTTATCAAGAAAATCGTGGGCATCCTCACCCTCTGTACCGCTGAAAGTCGGAGGCTTAAGTTTGTTGAACCTTTCCAACCTACGCTGATCATCCTCAGGCATAGCAGCGACCACAAAATCCTGAGCGGGAGAAACCGGCTGAATTGGGGCTGCTCCTGGTGCCTGAATACCCCGTACAACCTGCTTAGGTGTCCGGGCAGCTAGAGTCTGATTGCCTCCCCGGGCATGAGCTGCAGTGGCCATATTAGACATAGCAACTGCCTGAGCCAAACTGCAACACGCCGTCAATATCTGAGCCAAAGTCTCCTGAAGACCCGGAATAATAATAGGCACTACCAGTGCCTGAGCCTGTACTGCTGGAGCACCATTAGCAGGAATCTGATCCTGAACAATAGGGGGATCCTGTGGTACCACCCCGGCTGCTGCCTGAGCTGGTCCCCTACCTCTACCGCGGCCTCGACCCCTTGTGGGTCTGGATGGTGCCTGGTTACCGTGATCGGTATTGCATGTCCTCACCATCTGTGAGAGAATGAACAACGTAAGTTTAGATTTCAAGAATCAATAGATTGGCACGAAAGAGTTCAAGAAAATAGAGATGTTTCCTAAAAGTTCTGCAACCTCTCGGAGATAAGTACAGACGTCTCCGTANTTGTCACGACCCCAAATCCTAACAGGCCGTGATGGCGCCTATCGTGGAACTAGGCTAGCCAACCATCACATTGCTATGCTTTTGTTCAATTAAAATAGTTCAATTAACTAATAAGCGAGCAACCACATCATAATTTATAGAAATAAGTCTTAACGTCCCAATAATAGTCTAACAACCTCCCAAGAACTGGAGTCAATAGTCATGAGCATCTAAGAATAAATAAATCTAACTCTACTAAAACAATAACATATGTCTCTGAATCAAATGCTAAAGTAAATAAGGAAGGGAAATGGAGAAGTTGTGGACGCTGAACAGCTACCTCAATATCCCGTTACTGCTGCTAACGAACCTGCGTCAGCTACTGCTGTGAGCTCGTACTGGATCTGTGCACAGAGGCACAGGGAGTCTTTATGAGTACGCCAACTCAGTAGTAATGAAAATAAATCACAGTCTGAGTAATATAAACACACAAAACATGTACATAATTCCACAAACCAGTAAAACATCAAGTCACCACGTAGTATTCATCAAATAATGAGTTCAAAATATGTTTCCAGAAAACCTTTGAAACAAGTGCAATATCAGTATATCTTAGTAAAATTCTCAGTAAAACCAGTATGAAAACGAAGTAAATCATAGTTTGCAAACTCAGTAAAATCTTTCATAAAACTGCCCCTCAGGCCAAAATCATTTATCGTAACCATTGCCCATCAGGCATCCTCACAGTCACTCTACCCATCAGGCATCCTCACAGTCACTCTTCACAAGCCCCACGGGCATCACTCATTCGGTACCGGCGCTCACTGGGGGTGTGTTACAGACTCCGGAAGGGCTCCTACAGCCCAAGCGCAATAATAAGCCACAGCATGTCATAATTCACACACAATATAGGCCCACAGCCTCACTCATATCATATCATATCATCCTCACAATATAGGCCAGCTGCCTCACTCATATCATAACATCCTCACAATATAGGCCCAGCAGCCTCACTTAGTCAGACACTCTCAATTTGCCCTTCAGGCCATAATATACCTGGTTCTCGACCCAAAAACAGT